>JAZFAU010001141.1:0-21883 GCA_037178615.1 Dione vanillae
CTTTTAAAAAAAAAGGGAATTTTTCTATTTTCATTTTTTGTCTGGCAAACTAGGCAAAGCGCGGCGTTGAGTTCCGCCACTCAACACACAATGCACTCAAAAACGGCGGAAAGCGGGGACGGAGAAAGCAGGGCTAAGCAACGGAGTGTCTAACACTAGGTTCCCACGGTCCCTGCAGTTCCCTCTGCCTACCCTGCCTCGTGCGGGATACAGCGTGAAGCTAAAAAAGAAAAAAAATTAAAATTGTTTAAAATAAATCAAATTATATAGCTGGTCGGGTAATAGCGCTTTAGTATGCTAAAGGAAATCCTTTTTACTCAAGAATACTAGAGAGAAGAGTCTAATTCCTTAACGTCTACCGTACCGATAGAATTTACATTAACTTGGTACAGGTAATGTATAAATAACATTTAATGTTGTATACATTATACATATATAGTATGAACACATAAAAATATTGCATTGTGTTGGAGTGGACAGTATGGACCTTTATGTAAATAGAGGGAACTGCAGAGGGAAAGGAAAGAACGATAGGAACCAATGACGGTATATATATATGAGATAGAGACATATATAGAGCTATAATATCTTATTCGATATATATATATATGATATCTTCTATCTATTTATATCTATAATCTATATATCTATATCTATATCTACTATATATCTATATACATTATATATATATATCATAGATATAGCTATATATATAATATCTGATCTATATATCTCTATATCCTATATTCAAATTTTGTAACTGCTTGTAATTTTATTTTCATTTTTAAATTATTCAAGTGTTTTAATCACTATTCAAGTTGTGTTAATTTTGTTTTATTTATAGTTCAGTGCCAAAAATTGTGTATAACCAATATTCAAAGTTTGTAACTGCTAGCTCGTATTTCGGATTGTTTTTGTCTATTAAGCACTAAAATTCAACTAGATAGGTATGTTATTATTTGTATTTACATTTAAATACTTCTAGTTAACACTATTTAGATAGGGTAATTGCGGTTACGTCCTTGTTCAATATAAACCTTTTGACCCGTACTGCTTACACGCCAGGAGGACGTCTAAACTCCAAATGGCTTTGCAGAAATGAAGACAAGCAAGGATTGAGGGCGTAGTTAGACAATGAAGAGAACTATTAGATGTACTGAAAAATAATGACCAAATTAAAATTAGACTTTTAATTATTACACATTAAATATGAACGTGATAGATTACAAATGTTAGTAGATAGGTTCGATGAGTGCAGTGTTGACCACGAGCAGACCCTGTGACGGGTGTGAGTTGGGTAGTAACAAACTAAAAAAGTATATTAAAATCAATAAATATATTAGAGAAACCAGAAATTAATTAATAAGGATAAATTATTGTCGAAAACTTTAAAAGAAATAAATATTTGTTTCAACAAGTTAAAACCATGTAACTTACAATTAAAATGTAGTAATAGAGATATGAGAATGACATAAAATTGTTGGAGCTAAATATAGCTCAGTTACATTCAACGTTAAAATATATAACTACCAAGTATGAAAGTATTCCGAAAATGTTTGATGAGTGCCGGCAGGGTATGGACAAACTCACTAGTTATCTCAAAACCAATTGGGACAGTATTGATGACTCCATTACAAACATGGTTTCATGTGAGTGTAAAGAAATTAATCGTCCACTCCCCATTGGTACACCGTTATCATCACCATTGATGAAATTAAACATCAAGTCTCATCCCTCCATTGCTACAGTTAATAGCAACCAAAGTAGTTCTCTTCTATAGCAATATCGCCATCATATTATTTTTTAATTTCAGCCAAGAATTTGACTACACAATGTGTTTCTTCTGGACACAGCACTATTAAGACATTGGAAGACATTGTTCCAAATAATAATTTAAACTAAATCACAGGTCGACAGAGGTTTCAGTCTCTAGCCAATTATTGAAATTGTTATGGAAATTTAATAATTACACAAATAACATTGTAAACATTACTAAAACCAACAATGTAAACATTACAACTAGGGGATCGAAGATGGAGGGCTTGCCACCTAGCGGCCCCTGCCAGCCCTACCTAGGCTGCAACAGTCCTTCAGCCGCGAGTACCTTACGGGCGCACAATGCTAAGGCGTCCTCCCCAGGCGACGCGCACCAGTGCGTCCCCGCTGGTGGGAAAGTGGTGACGATGCGGCGTTGGGGACCGCCCACCCAGCACGCCATGTCCAGAACGGTGGGAAGTGGAGGGCGGAGCTACAAATAGCTGCGTGGAATGTAAGAGGAGGGATGAACCAGAAGATGAATGAACTATTAGATGTGATTGATGAGGCGACATTTGGACGTCATTTGCAGCCGGATTTGATTTGTCCGGGCAGCCGCGTCGCTCTGCTCTGGCTCCGTCGTCGTCAGAGCGAACGCGAGTGTAGGTGTGTTATTGTCATCTCGGTTGGTTACTGCAGTGGTAGATTACGAGGCGATCAAACTCTAGACTGATTTGCTTGCTGCTTCAAGCTGGGATACAAGAATATTCTTGTTAGTGGTATATGCGCCGGTATCCCTCAGTTTCATTGAGCGAGCTTGAGGGGTTTTGGGAGAGTATTAGAGATGTTCTATGCGGAGACTTGAATGGGCGGGTCAAAATCGTGCGAAGTGGTTACGAAGGTATGTTAGGTCAATATGGCGACAGAAGAGTGAATGAGGCTGGAAAGCTAATTTTGGAAGTTTGTAAGGAAAGGAATTTGTTTGTGGCAAACAAAATGTTTGACCACATATCATCATTTGTATACGTGGGAGCGCATCGGAGAGAAAAAATGATTGATTTATTTCTTGTGGATCAGCGGATTCGAAAACAAATGATGGACACACGTGTGCTTAGGGGTGCTGACTTGGGAACGGACCACTGGTAATTAATAATAACTAGGGGTTTGTCGTAGGACGGCGTAACCGCACAAGAAGTGCATACTTGGAATCGAATGATTGCATATGAAGCTGGAAGCTTCAAGATCCACCGATCAGAGAGGAATATATAGAAAGGGTTTCCAAAAAACTATACAGTTGTGAAATAGGAAATGAAAGTGTTGAAGTATGCTGACAGAACCTTAGGAACTGCATGGTGGAAGCTGCAACAGAGATTTGTGGTACAAGGAAAAGAAGCTTTAGTAAAAAGTGTGACGAATGGTGATGAAGTGAAAGATGCTGTAGAAAGAAAGAAGAAGGCATGGCAGGACTATAAAGCCTCGAGAAGTAAGTAAGAATAAAAGTATGAGAGAGATTAAAAAGAAAGAGTATAAGCTGCAAAAGCACCAAACGAAAGCACTGATAAAGATGAAGCGTGAAATAACCGAGAGTAAAAGAGATGAAAGGTTGACGAGCAACTTCCGGGATAACACGAAGCTTTTCTGGCGAGAAGTTAGTGTTAGTCACGGAGTTGTTCGTCAACCTTTAGGATGAAAGGGGTGCTTTCGAAGGACAGAGAACAGACAGACGTGAGACATTTACAAACAGATCACATGTTTTGCAGCGATGGGCGGAATTCTACAAGGAGATGTATGAATGTGATGACGCTTCTGCCTCAAGTAACAGCGACAAGCTGAGTCTTGATGTAGCAGATGGCGAAATCAGTATAAAAGAAGTTGAGAGTGTAATAGCAATCTTGAAAGGTGGTAAGTCAGCGGGAGCAGTTGGAGTTACTGCTGAGATGATCAAATATGGTGGACTTAGCATCTTGGACTTGTTCTGGTTACTGTGAATTTATGCTGGAAATCGGGGGAGGTCCCAGATGATTGGCAAAGTGCAGTCATTTTGCCTTTATATAAAGATAAAGGTTCACAGATAGACTGTGCAAGCTATAGGGCTATCAGTTTGATTAGCTTAGGTGGTTAAGTAAATGCAAAAATTTTAGCGAGAAGAATGCAAGAAAGATCCGAAAGGCTACTGTGGGAGGCCCACGGAGGTTTTAGACCTGGAAGAGGATGCATGGGTGTTTTCCATCCATATGATCACAGAAAAGTTTTTGGCTGTAAACCAAAAGGTTTTCTGTGCTTTTGTGGACTTGGAGAAGGCGTTTGACAGGGTTGTCAGAAAAAAGTTGTGGGAGATACTACCCCGGTACAATGTGAGCGGACCCTTGCTGCAAGCTGTAAAATCTCTTTATAGAGATCACTCAGCCTGTGTGCGAGTAGGAGCCGACATGTCGTCTCGATTTGGCATCCAATCGGGTGTCAAACAGGGTTGTACCATGTCAGCTTGGTTGTTCGATTTGTATTTGGATAGCTGTCTCCAAGGACTAAAAGAAAGTGACATGAGTGTAAAAGTGGGTGACTTGAAGGTAAATTGCTTGTTGTACGCAGATGATGCAGTGCTAATTGCATCATCAGAAAGCGAGTTGCGGGCATTGTGTCACAATTCTGAAAGACAGGTGAGAAGCTAATGGTCTAAGCCTGAATGCAAATAAGATAAAGGTTCTGGTATTTGAAACAGACGAGGAAAGGACAGAATGCAAGAATTTCGTGAATGGAAAATTATTACAACAAGTGAATAAAGTAGTGTACTTGGAAAGTATATTAAGTAGAGATGGAAGAGACGAAATGGATGTTAGAAAGACATGATAGAAAGACATGTTGCTACCGGTAACAGAATGAACGGTGCCTTAGCTGCGTTGTATTGACGGCAGAACGTCAGCGTTGCTGCACGTTTGGCCGTACACAATGCAGTTCTGGTTCCGACGCTGTTATATGGCAGTGAAATCTGGACATTACAGAAGAAGAATGAAAGGGAGATGAATGCTGTGGAGATGCGATCTCTTCGAAGGATATGCGGAGTCCGCTTACACAGGATGGTGGGTACCAGCAAGGATGTCATAGTAAGAATGAAGAAGAACGTGCTCAGATGGTTTGGGTACGTCGAAAGAATGAGTGACAAAAGAATGGTAAAAAAGATATACGATTCAAAAGTGAGTGATAAGAGAGGTAAGGTCAGACCTCGATTGACTTTCAATTTCATTCGAGTATCGAAGACACTAGAGGAAGGTTACTTAAAAATCAAAGCATTAATCTTTTGAATATGTTTATGGAGTCTACTAGAATCACTTCTACCACTGTGGCACTCCACCTGTATTGATAATATATTTACAAATTTAACATCAATCAGTAAAATAGTATTGAGTAAGTTAGATTCCGATCATTGTGGCCAGTTAACTAAGTTTGAAAATGTTAGGAGAAAGATGTACAAAAAGAATATAACTTATGTACCAATAACTTCGGAGCGGATAAATACCATACATTTACAAAACTTTTCAATTCTGTATTTACCTCTAAAACATTGTCAGTAACTGATATTCCAGTTTCCACAACTAAGTCTCTGAATTCCTCATCCGCCGCCTCCATGTTACTACTAAAAGACAATGTAACCGAACGTAACGTTGAGCTCAAATTAAGAAAGGTACATGCCCGAGATATAGTTAAGATTTTTAAATTGATTAAAGCTAAAAAGACAAATGACTTGTGGGGCATATCTAGCATAGCATAATCAAATCGTTAATTGACATTGTTACACCTGATTTGGAGTTGATATTTAATATTTTATACTTGCGTTGACTGTGGTGTATTTCCTGATCTAATAAAATATAGTAAAATCACTCCATTATTTAAATCGGGTAGTACGACAGATCCCACTATTTTAGACCTACCTTTAAAAAACCAGTTTTGTCTCAATTAATTGGTCATTTTTATCAGAACAACAAAGTTTGGTTTCACTCGGGGTTGCTCAACAACCGATGCTGGTGTTGACTTAAACGTAAAGGACAAACATGAGGTAGTATTATTTGCAGATGCAGATGATACATCCTTGATTTTTAAAATTAATAGACGACATGATGAAATTGACAATGTGAACAATGCAGAGAGCAAATATTGTCCAATGGTTTAATGGCAATAATTTACAGTTAAATGAGAAGGAAACGAAATATATTAAATTCACACTCCTGAATGTTAAATTTGTCAAAACTTTTGTAAAACTTAACGTTAAGAAACTAGATTTAGTAAATACTACAGTTTTTCTATGCCAAAACCTTACCTTAGATTCGAAACTTCAATGGGGCCATCATGTGAACGATTTATTGAACATACTTAGCTCAGCCGCGTATGCGATCAAAGAGATCCGCTACTTAACCGACATCAATAACGCTAGACTAGTTTATTTTTGTTACTTTCACAGCATTATGTCATATGGTATACTATTATGGGGTAATGGTACTAATATTGACACTATATTTATCCTTTAGAAACTGGCTGTTCGAGTAATCTATAACATGAGGCCCAGAGACTCTTAGGGATAAATTTAAAGATATTAAAATTATGACTATTTACAGTCAATATATATTCGATAATTTAATGTATGTTCATAAAAATATTGATAAATTTAGAATAAAGTGTTCACAATATTAATACGAGAAGTAAGTATAAACTTGTTATGCCCACCACTAGACTCCATAAAATAGGTAACTCCTTCCCATATAATTGTGTCCGTTTCTATAATAAACTGCCGAAAGAAGTATTTGATCTCTTATTAAATAAATTTAAAATCTTTCTAAAACGGCAATTAATTAGTAAATCCTATTATATATATACAAGCGATTTGTTTATTGTTTATGATACTTCTGACAAAACACTATTAATCTCGTTAAAAATTTAGGTAAAAAGTCTTCTCATATTTACACATTTAGTAACGACTACGAGTACACATAATATTATCGTGAACATAAATAACTTGCACAATTCTTACAATATTAATTTTAAATACGAGGGTCAAATTGAAAGTTTTTAGAACTGGCAACTTAAAAGCATTATATTAAAAAAATAAGTTTAAATTTTGAAAATAGAACTCTTTACCAATAATATTGAGTATACATTTCATTCATTTGTCATTTGTTTTACGATTTGGCGGCAAATTGAAAATTGTCTGTGCACGTCAGAATGAATTTAAGCCGAGAAAATTTTCGTGCAGTGATTTTTTATGACTTTCGATGTCATATAAGTCAACAAGAAAGTTATTATAGACTTCGATTGGCTTTTCACGATGAAGCCCCATCTCGTGCCACAGTTTACAACTGGTTTAATGAATTCAAACGTGGTCGAACTAATATCACCGATGATTTGCGTGAGGGACGGCCTTCTACAGCGACGACTGAAGATAATATCAGTGTTGTGCGGCGTATGATAGAGACTGACAAAAGAGTGACCTATAAGCAGATTCGGACAAGTCTAGGCATAGGTATGAGTCAAGTGCACAAAATCCTCCATTAACATTTAGCGGTCAGGAAACTTTGTGCCCGCTGGATACCGCATAATTTGACCGAGGCTCAAAAACTCCGCCGTGTTGATTGGTGCCGAGAAATGATCCAAAAATTTAACGGAGGTCACTCAAATGCTGTGTTCGACATACTAACGGGTGACGAAAGCTGGATTTACTGTTATGATCCGGAAACCAAAAGACAGTCTTCTCAGTGGGTGTTTCTTTCCGAAGAGTTGCCAACTAAAGTGAAGAGAGGTCGAAGTGTTAGTAAAAAGATGGTGGCCTCGTTCTTCGGAAAGACAGGTCATTACGCGACAGTTGTCTTAGAGGATCAGAAAACGGTTAATGCAGAGTGGTACACTAACAACTGTTTGCCACTTGTCTTGGAAAAAGTTCGAGAGCAGCAGGATCCTCCTTTATCACGACAATGCCTCGTCGCACACCGCCAGGCAAACGATCGACTATTTGGCGACCTTAGACGTGGAATTACTGGGTCACCCGCCGTATAGCCCCGACTTCGCACTCTGCGATTTTTATTTATTTCCGAAAATAAAAGAAAAACTTCGAGGAAAACATTTTATGGACGCCGAAGAAGCAGTGGCTGCGTTTCAAAACGCCGTTGAAGAGACCCCTAAGGCCGAGTGGGCAAGGTGCTTTTCTCAATGGTTCCATCGAATGCAGCGATGTATTGATGTAAATGGACGCTATTTTGAAAAGTTATAATAAAACTAATAACTTGCTAGAATGCTTAGTTTTTGATTTTCTAAGAACTTTCAGTTTGACCCTCGTAACACTGCATCGCTCTCCTGCAAAAGGTGCCTTTTGTATTTATATCTTTTATAATAGTCATGAGCGATAATTTTATTTCTATTTAGTAATTCTTTTGGAAACTGAAGAGACGCTGCTAGACGGGGATCACATATGTATCTATTGACACGGTAACTATATCAAACTACTATCAATATTGTGGTTTGGATTATTCCATTTTAAGAAGGACGATGTTATAAATGGTAAGTAAATCTCCTTCATTTTTTTAGTGAAGAATTAAAAGAATAATTAGACACTTGTTATTAGACTAGCGTTGTCTTCTTATCAATTATTTACCCTAATAAATAAAGAAAGTATTATTAAAAAAATACTAATATTTATTCACTAGGTGGCGGTACCCGCGGAAACTTTATCCACGTGGCCTTTATTTAACAAGCTAGTGATGTGCCTTAAATAACATTTAGTTACGTTATTTACTGCAATCATTAAGCATATTTATTTAATTTAATATACATATACTTCGTTATTTTTATGGGAATTATATATACAGAATTGTTATAAAACTGACAGTTAAATGAAAATGAATCAATAACTTCTGAATGTAACGAAGGTAAAGAAAATAAAAGAACTGAATTCATAGGAAAATTTATATTTTGTTTTATGAAAATTTGTAAAATACATGATGTATATAAGTTATTATGAAAATACTGTGATGTATGTATATTATATCGCGCTGGTATACCCGAGTGGTCAGTCAATAAACGAGCTTCGGACTAGTCGGTTGTTTGTGTTACCTTACCTACTAACGTACATCTACTTCATCTGGCGACGAGTAAACTACCCGCGCGTGTTTTTTGTTAAAATGAGTTTAATTGGAAATTTAAATGTTTTCGATCATAAATACCAGGAATGGCAGATCTTTTATGGTAGATTAATTCAATTTATCAAATTGAATAAAGTAGAAGAAGAGAATAAGTGCGCATTATTGTTAACGCACCTATCAGATGACACATACCGTCTGGCGAGTAACCTGATCCATCCTAAGGTATTGGACAAAGTGGGGTTTAAGGAGCTTGTTGGCAAATTAAATGATCATTTTCAGCCTAAAAGATCAACTTTTGTTGATAGGGCGAAGTTTTATGATGCAACAATCACGCAACAAGAAAGTATAGAAGAATGGGCGGTGCGTCTCAGAGGGCTCGCCGTTTATTGTGAATTCGATGCAGGATTATTAGAGACACTTCTACGTGATAGATTTATCTTAGGTTTGAGAGCAGGACCTGAACGGGACCGACTTTTTGAGCAGGATTCAAAAACATTAACGTTTTGTAAGGCGGTGGAAATAGCTCAACAGGCGGCAAGTGCTCGTGCAGCACGATCCTACGTCACGAACGAAGGTGCAAGCGGCTTTGATAGAATAATCAAGGACGAGCCAGTTTACAAAGTTCATGAACGGCGTAATACTCCGGCGGCATCGGTGAACAGAGGATCTGGTGATTGTGTACAGTGTTCAGTGTGCGGTTTTAAAAATCACGTTGCAGCTAAGTGTAGATTTAAGAACTATCGGTGCCAAACCTGTGGTAACAAGGGTCACCTAAAGAAAATGTGTAATCTACCAAGGCGTGGTAAAAATCACCTACACAATTTGGAGACAACGCCTGAGGGAGGTAGTGACCATGATTGTAAGGAGTGTGATCTCTTTAATATGAGGTACGTTGATTCCGATCCTATTAGAATTATCGTGGAATTAAACAATATTAAGTTAAATTTGGAACTAGACACTGGTTCAGGTAAAAGTGTTATATCAAAAGATTTGTATTTTAAACATTTCAAGAATTATAAGTTAAGTAAAACTGATATAAAAATGTGCATGTACAATGGTCACAAAATCACACCTATTGGATATTTTATTTGCAAGATTTCATACTTAAATACAAAAAAAGACATTAAAATTTATGTTATTCAAAATGGCGGACCGCCATTACTAGGGCGTGATTTTAGGACAAGGTTTAATATGTATTTTGCTACATCGAATATAAACAACATTAATACAGAGTCTCATTGTAATGAGGAGGTGCAGTTATTATTAAATGATTTTCCAGACCTTTGGAAAGACGAGTTAGGGTGTTTTAAAGAATTTGAAGTAGATTTACACCTTAAAGAAAACACTAAACCTATTTTTTTTAAACCACGTTCGGTTCCATTCGCACTAAAAAATAAAGTTGAAGACGAATTGAATAGACTGGTTAAATTAGGTATTTTGGTTCCCGTTAATTATTCAGAATTCGCAACACCCATAGTACCGGTTTAAAAGAAAACGGCACCGTAAAGATTGCTGGAGACTTTTCTTGTACCTTAAATAAAGTTTTAAAAATAGATAAATATCCGTTGCCACGCATAGAAGAAGTTTTTGGCAAAAATTGGAGGAGGTGTACACTATTCTAAGTTAGATTTAAGTAACGCTTATAACTAATTTAAATTATCTAACTCGTCACAGGCTCTCACTACAATAAACACTCAGAAAGGTCTATTTAAATACACTCGGTTAGTTTACGGGCTTGCTAATGCGCCAGCCATTTTTCAGCGGGCTATGGAGACATTATTAGCAGGTATTGATGGCGTAACGTGCTGGTTAGATGATGTTTGCTGTACGGCCCCCACGCGAGAACTACATTTATCTAGACTCAGGGAAATCTTGCTAAGATTGCAAAATGCGGGCTTGAGATTACATAAAAGTAAATGTGCTTTTTTTCAGGATAGCGTAACATATCTAGGGTATGTGATAGACAAAAATGGGTTACGTACGTGCCCCAACAAAGTAGAAGCGATATTAAAAGCGCCAACACTTACTAATGTCCAAGAAATTAAAAGATTTCTTGGGGTCGTTAACTATTATCGTAATTTCATTTCGAACGCTTCTTCCTTGCTAAGTCCCTTGCACGAATTGCTCCGTTCAGGTGTTAATTGGTTCTGGGGGGAAAAACAAGAAAACTCATTCAAAAGAGTTAAAAATGAGTTGGCATCAGAGCGCGTTCTAGCACATTTTAATCCCGCTGTGCCGCTAGTTTTAACTGTAGATGCAGGGCCAACAGGTTTAGGGGCTGTTTTAGCCCATATTGATGAAAAAGGGCGCGAACGGCCGATTGCATTCGCATCTAGGTCATTACAATCTAGTGAAAAAGTTTATAGCCAAATTCAAAAGGAAGTGACTGCAATTATATTCGGCGTTAAGCATTTTCATCAATACCTATATGGGAGACAGGACCCGTTTATACTAAGGACGGATCATAGACCCCTTCTCACTATTTTTGGCAATAAAAACGGAATTTCTGTAACAGCTGCACTTAGGTTGCAAAGATATGCGATTATATTATCAGCATATAATTATGTGGTTCAATACATATCAGCTAAAAATAATCTTATAGCCGATTATTTCTCCAGGGCGCCGCTAACGCATTCAAAACATAATAATTCAAACAATGTCGAGGAACAAAACATTCCCTTCTTGTTTCTCGACGCTCATACGAAACCGGTTTCATTCGAAGATATGAAGCGAGCGATGGCGGACGACAAGGTATTGGCGACTGTCGTTAATTATATGACTCACGGCTGGCCACGTAAAATTACATGCAAATCAATATTGCCCTATTTTTATTGTAAAACTGATTTAGAAGTTAATAATGGATGTTTATTTCGCGGCCATAGGGTTGTCATTCCGGTAGTGTATAGGGAAAGGATGCTTAAGGAATTACATTCGAGTCATTTTGGTATTATAAAAACAAAATCTATTGCTCGTACTAAAATGTGGTGGCCATCGATTGATGCGGATATACAGCGTTGGGTCGGGCAGTGCAAGGCGTGTGCGACAGTGCGCGCTGCGCCGCCCCGCGCTGCGCCCGCGCCTTGGCCGGCGGCATCGCGGCCATGGTACCGTATACATATAGATTATATGATGATAGGTCAAAGGATTTATTTAGTTGTAGTAGATTCGTTTAGTAAATGGTTGGAATGCATTTATATGAATAACGGCACCTCCACGACTGCATTAATTAATAAATTAAAAATATTATTTTCGACGTTTGGAATTCCATATGTTATTGTCTCAGATAACGATCCAAAGATTAATTCTGAGGAGTTTCATCTATTTTGTAACAATAATAGCATAAAATACATAACTTCACCGGTTATCATCCTTGTAGCAATGGTCAAGCTGAAAATTCAGTTAAGACGTGTAAAAAAATGATAAAGTGTATTATGGTAGATAGCGGAAGTTGTGCGCAAAGCGTTATACAGGAGAAGTTATTGAGTTTTTTATTTGAGTATCGTAATACTATACATTGTTCTACAGGGTGTACACCGGCCAAGTTAATGTTTGATCGAGACATTCGGTCTCGGATAGATATAATTTTACCTACTAGAAATGATATTATCCAATGTGAGGATAAAATAATATTAAAACCGAGTCGGTGTTTTCAGGAAGGTGAAATAGTTTGGGCTAAATGGTTTTCAGCTAGGAAAGCAAGTTGGGAAACCGGTAAAATTATGAAAAAAATAGGTAAACGAGTATTTGAAGTCTATTTTGAAAAATTTAAAGTAACAGTTAAGAGACATTTAGATCAAATTAGAAAAAACAAACGGGACCTTAATAAAGAATACATTAAAAATGACAATTATGAATATGCGCCACAAACTAGTTCATCTTTGCCGGATACTTCATCGGATTCACCTCCTATTCCGTCCGTTTCCACAAACGTTGATGTAGACTCAGTTCCAGACCTTCAATTAAATACAGATACTTATACACCTTTAGAGATGAATAATGATAATACTGGGGGAAATGTAGGAATGAGTGAGTCCGATGACAAGGCGCAGAACGATATCCAGGAATGTGAACGTCCAGTTGAACAGGTAGTAACGTCTACACCGTCGGTAATTGATATACCACTTGAATCTAGTTATAGTCCAGCTGGACGTTCCAGGAGGGTTAGGAAAAAAGTAGATTATACGAAGTTCTATTTATAAGTTTAACTAGGGATGTATGAATTGTATTATTTAGTTATATAAGTTTTTATTTGTTGTTAATTGTCCTCATGTGCTATGTTTATTGTTTTAGAGTTTCAAGTAATGGTGGAGGAATGTGATGTATGTATATTATATCGCGCTGGTATACCCGAGTGGTCAGTCAATAAACGAGCTTCGGACTAGTCGGTTGTTTGTGTTACCTTACCTACTAACGTATATCTACTTCAAATACACAACGAGAAAAGTGAAGAATATACCGACCGACAGATTATGTTAAGATTACAAAAATATTTAATTACAATTGTCCTGTTATTTTGTCCCATCACTACAAAAATACACAGTTGACATAAGTTTGAAACTACTTGTTAGTCGTTATTAAGATTAATAACAGACAGTATTTCAAATTTTGCTGCAATTTGTACAATACTTCAAAGTTATATATCTTATTCGATCACGACCTGTTACAAACTTAATTTCTAAGCGGCCTGACTAGCATCAACTCAAATCAATCATACCTTAAGATCTTCCTAGATTTGGTCTATAAATCAAACAAAAAATGTAAATGGAAACGGAAAACACTGAAGCGTTATAAATGAAGATGTCAAATAATATTTATACTACAATAAACTACAACAACATTTTTATTCATACTTCCGTTACTTTGGTAAAAAGGAATAAAAATAGTAATAAAACTTGTTTCCCAGTTCTCGTGCTTTGCTCCGCAAATTGCTTTAAATGCTTTAGCGTCGTAGTGGAAAACTACATGCAGCAAGAGTAAAGTATCTTAATGGATTTAAAACATACTCGCTTCAAACAAATTATATTTTATAAAATAATTCAGCTTAAGGATCTTTTAACGGTTTATAACGTTAAAGTTACAAATCGTATTTACTATGTATATTTTTAAATGTGTACGTCGCTGTCTAAAATTTAATCTATGGCTTTATGTTTTTTTCTCTTTGAACAGAATTTTCTAACTTTTATAAATATTACAAATTACAAACTGTAACTGATCTTGGTTCAATTCTCATTCAGAGAATTTTCTCTCCTGTAAAATGACAAGAAGTGATTGAAACGTTGAGTGTCACCAATCAATACGAAATATCTCAAAAGACGGAAAACTTCAAATTTCAATCTTCAACAGGCGGAAATTCAAAATATAATTCCTAGTAATAGGTAACAGTCTTCACATTTACATTTTTTAGCTTCACGCTGTATCCCGCACATGGGCAGGGTAGGTAGAGAGAACTGCAGGAACCATACGAACCTAGTGTTAAGACACTCCGTTGCTTAGTCCCTGCTTTTATCCGTCCCCGCTTTCCGCCATTTTCGAGGCATTGCGTGTTGAGAGGCGGAACTCAACGCCGCGCTTTGCCTAGTTTGCCAGAGCGAAGAAAATGGAAATAGAAAAATCCATCTTCTCCGACTGGGGATCGAACCCAGAAACCGTCGCATTACAGGCAGATGTTGCGCCTCTGCGCCACGACGGTCCTCACATTTACATTTAACTTTAATATATTTGCGTTCTTATGTGATTCGCCACTTCATAATACTTTTCCATGTTATAAATGTCAGTGATCATTTGTCTGTTTGTTTATGGAATCGTGTTATGAATACCTCTTGCTCACTGTTAAATACGACATATGTCTATAAAAAAACGTTTATATAACTAAGCTACAGCTTATAGAAATAGTCACGTAGATGGGAAACATATGTTCATTCGAAATCGCTTAAAGTAAATATTTTTCATGATCATATTGAACTTAGTTTCTAGATAATATTTTGGTATATATATTAGTACTTAAATTATTTATAACAGTGTGTAGTTTAGAAAAAAATAATTTTGTTTAATATAAAATTAATTTATATAGTATTAATTTATAATATAATTTTTGTATGTTTAAATGTATATTGACGACGATGATGACGAGAGTCGAAAGCTTGGCCGAGATAATTTCTTCACATTTATTTCATTTTTCATTATTCCTAACGCTTTCAACACTAATTATTGTTGCACTTCCGGTATGACTATGTTATATATTATTATATTTGAATCCGTAACCAGAGCAAATGAGTCGCACCTAATTTCCCACCTTTGATGCTGAATTACCAAAATTCTTTAATTCCATATTAGGAAACAAATAATATTCTATGTAATATAAAAGGAAGCTTATTGTTTAAAAGCTCTTAACCAAACAAAACGCCACGCATGACTAATACGAATATATTTTTCTCATAAATCTAAAATATATATAGTATATACGTAGTATATTCTTATTTTCTACAACAGGGACCAGTTACATAGAGAAATTATTAATTTTTAAGTTAGAAATCTACCAAACGTAAACTCGTCGCAGACATTTTATGATGTGTCATGAGCATGTTTCTTTTGCTCCAAAGCTATTAAAACTATCAGTAGCATAGGAACGACGTACAATTTATCATTCCAAGCTTTCCAGTAGCACTTTTCGCACTGCACTATATGTATATAGTGTCACAATATATACAATATATATGCTCATTATAAAAAAATAAGTATGAACAGGTTGTATTTGAATTATATATATATATATATATATATATATATATATATATATATATATATATATATATATATATATATATATATATATATATATATATATATATATATACATATATATATATATATATATATATATATATATATATATATATATATATATATATATATATATATATATATATATATATATATATATATATATATATATATATATATAAATATATATATATATATATATATATATATATATATATATATATATATATATATATATATATATATATATATATATATATATATATATATATATATATATATATATATATATATATATAAGTGGCGCAATGGGATAACGTTTCTCTAGAAACAATATGATTTGGAGTGGTGGGTTCAATCCCTTTTTTATGTTCGTGTAAATGAAAGCACTGATCTGGTGGAAAGTGAGATGCTTAGTGCCCTGTTTAGTGATCAGATCGTTTGTACGGTTTGTAAGAGACGCGGCTTCGAATCGTGGCTTCAGAGGCGTAAGCGTCTGCCTGTAAACGCGACGGTTTGTGGGTTCGATTCCCGCTCGGGGAAGATGGATTTTTCTTTTTCCATTTTCTTCGCTTTAGAAACAAAAAATTAATATTTAACGTTTTTTTTATTGTTAACATTTTAGTATCTTACTAATACCAACTTTTTGATCATTTTTTCACCAGGTAGGTTATGTTATTATTTATCGAGCATAATATGTTTAAAAAAAAACATACCAGCTTGATATGCACCTCTTTATTTAAGGCTGGTTATAAATACCTATTTACAATTTAACAAGTACCATAAATACATGAACAAGACAACACGACAAAATGATAACATCTATGATATATATAAAATACGTTACGCCATTCTGAGCTTACAGAGTGCGGGACCCAAAAAATAAATGTTCTCAGTCAAATATTTACGCAATTTGCATTTCATTAGAAGACACGCTTGCTTGTCTAAATATTACGTAAATTGAGATATAAATAATAACGTTTGATTACGTTCTAATTACAATTTTACTCTTGGATCATTACTATATTAAATAGATATAAATTTATTCAACTCAATAAATTGATAGATTTAATTAATAGGTTCGTTCAGTTCTTAAAAACTATTTTTATTATTTCATTTTTGTGAGATAGAGGAAGAGGCTTGTGGTTAATTTCTATTTACATAATGAGCTCGGCTTTTTAGAAGATTTACGCAGTCTACATGTCTTGCTAAAACTATTTCTTATTAATTTCTAGATAGAACTATGAAGGCTGCACTGTTAAAATTATTTAAAATTTATTGAGGTAGTAGATGGAGATTGGACAGTGAAAGTGGCTGTTTTTAAGAAAAATCTTTAAATTTACACATCGGTCGCACTGTACTGTTTTTTAAAGATTATGCTTGGATATATCTCTAGTAAAGCGCAAGCAGTTCCTGTAAGAACAATCTTACAAATCTTACAAAACTTATGCTGATAATCTGTGAGTCTCCTGTAAAACATTTCAAAGAGGTTCTCTCGATCTACACACGATAGTTTCTCCTTGGCCCTAAAACGCCTGCATGCCATTACTATTGCACCAAAGTTCACAAGGGTCTCGTTAGAGAGTCTCGTTGAGCGCAGTCTACAAGAATTCATGTTATAGTGAACACTTTTCTTTTAACCAAATTTTCTATATGTTTCGACAACTTCTTTAGAAATTCATCAGCTTCTTTTACAGTCTAAATTATTTTTTCTACTATCCAAAATGTTTTAACACTGTTGGCCCATTGTATCGTCAGTACCTTCCTCGTACACTGCGATGTGGATTCTAAAAGTCTATCTAGTCTATCTAGGAATATATTCCTATAAACACATGAATGGCATTTAATAATCCCATTCTATTTCATTTTATTCCTTTATCACCTATTTTGCCCTGTTAGGTGTGGACTATGAAAAAAATTCATGTCGTACAATTTAACTGCGAAATTTTAAATTCTAAATTTAACTGCTTGTGCTGTAGACTGTACTCTGAGTTAATTAGTTACTTTATAGTGTTATATAATTATAAGTAGATAAGGTAGACAAAAAAAAATGGTTGCCTGTAAAGTCGGTTTTACGGGCGAAGATTTTACGTGACAACGTCTTTTTCTCGGTAGAATATTTATTGATATGAATATTATTAAATTGCACAATAGGAACAAGAAATTGAATGAAAATATGAATTGCACAAATTTACAAATTTTTAACTATAGAAAATATATTTTGTTTACTAAAACATTGTACATGTAAACTTAACTAATTCCTAGTTGAGTGATTTTGTTGAGGATAGGACGATGATAGGAGAAATATGAAATGAAAGGAAGTGTTTCTGCTGTAATGTGTCTTGCGAAAGTCAAGTCTATCACCACATAAGACCGATCATAGTTCGGTGACAGTTGACACATCGTTACGTTACCTTTTTCATATGTGACTCCGAGCCGCAACCTAATTTAAGACGTTGTCACGTCAAAAGAAAAACATACATATATAGCAAAATCAGCATCATTTTACAGTAAATATTTAAGGACAATCTCATATACAAAGTTCACAGAAACATGTAATTAAATGCAACATATTAGAAGAAGTTTCAAAGTTATTTGTGACTTCATTGCTTATCATGTTGAATACATACTTTCCTCGTATATGATTTTAATAAAACCCTCTTGGCTAAGTTAGATGCAAGCGTCATAAAGATACTGAAGTTTTGGCTTGGGCTAGCGCATTCGGCAGACACCTCAACCTTATTCAGGGAAAAAAATAATTTTGGGTTGAGATTAAAGAAACCATCAGAGCTCTATAAACATCTAAGAGTTGCCAAAACACATATTCTGGGAAAATCACGTGATGAGATTGTTACCTCACTTCCCAAAGACAGAAGTGTCCCAGAGCTCGAGTCAAGACTTCAGTTCCATAAACAATTTATGATAGGAGTACAATCATGTAGAGTAGGGTTAGGATCAAGGAGGAAAGTTCAAGACATGGACATAATAAAATCTTTTATTCGGCAAGACAAGAATGATAGGTATAAGGTGCACGCAATGGGCTTAGAAATGCAAAACGAGTGGCTAACTCTGGGAGAATTCTGTATCCCTTTAGCTTTAAAATGGCGCACCCTAATTCATGACTGGTCTCCAGCACTATTAAAATTCTATCTGAATGCGTTCCAAATGACTCTTCCAGATCAAAGTAATTTAGTAAGATGGGGTAAAGCTACCGATAAATCTTGCTACATCTGTAAAGAGGCAGTGGGGACAGCTAAACATATGCTGGTGGGGTGTAGGGTACTCTTGGAAAGTGGTCAATACTCGCGGCGCCATGACAAGGTACTAGAAATCATACGTGAAGCCGTTAGTCTTTCAGTAGCAAGAGCACAGAGGAACATTACAACAAGCAAACGTTCAATAAAGTTTGTGAAAGAAGGTTCTGTTATAAAACACACGCAAAAACCTTTCTCAATATTAGATCCAGCTCCTGATTGGACTCTTTTGATGGACACGTATGAGAAACAGTATAGAATCCCCGAGGACATTTGTGTTTCGTCATCCAGACCGGATATTTTTCTTTATTTTCGAAGCCTAAAACGCGTAGTACTGGTAGAACTTACAGTTCCGTGGGAGACAAATATCCCTAAAAGTCATAACTTTAAACTTAATAAATATTTCGAGCTTACTAACGAACTGACCAGGAATAGGTTTAGAGTAAATTCATATGCGGTGGAAGTAGGAGCGAGAGGTATAACAGCGAAATCTCTCTATAGTTTACTAAAAGATCTCGGCCTGTCTAGAACTATTACTAATACATTTCTAGAACGTACTTCAAAGGCGGCATTAGCAGAATCATTTCGAATTTGGTTAGGTAGTGGGAGGAGCTCGGACAGTGAAGGTGAGCGTTAATGCATTTTAAAGGGGCCCCTTTAAACCTACACTTGGGTCGCAAGTCCCAAGCGCTGATTGGAGCTCCTCTTCCTACAACACGATGGGCCCGGCACCCGCTCGGTGAATCCATGGAATGCTAAGCAGTTTCTTCTCATGTTTATTATCGACATCAAAATTTATGTGGCTCGTTACGGAAACCAATTTATTAATATCAGGTTATTTGTCACTATAATTACGACAAACATAAAACAACAAGTATATAGTAAGGGTCTAACAAATAATGTAGAAAAAAGCAAAAAAAAAATAAATATCTCAGCAAAAACACGATTTGTGTCTGTAGGCTATAATAATACTTACATTTTACATAGTATAATAAAGTTGAAAAATGTAGAAATTACATCATAATAGTATAGTAAACTTGATAAATATAGAAATTACGTAAATAATTATTAATAAATACAATGTTAAATTCCAAGAAACTAAAGTTTAATTACTTCCTATTTAATTTGTAACATTTTATTTATGATGGTATATTAAATTAAACAGTAAGAAAAGTTATTTAAATGTAAAAATTCAAATACAAGGAGATTTTATACGTTTCTAAATAAAATCGATATACTTATAAATAAATGTTCTTTCCTTCAAGACAATGCCCTAAGTAAGCTACAATTGTACGTCACTTTAAAATATGATGACGATATCGTACATAGCTCTCAATAAATATTAAAAAAATAATTTAAATTTGCTTAGGTTTTGAAAAATGAAATAAGGTTAACTTTTTGTAACTTGGACCATTCTTAAATAGTATAAAATTGCAATAGTACGAATTCCTGAATTTGTAATCGTGATTATTTCTTCAGTGGGTTTCATTTAATTACCTACAAACTAAAACTTAGTGCTAAAGTAGAAGCAGCTGCGTAAATTAAATTGGAAATGAGATTTAGAATATTTAAGTGGACAAGCAAGAAATGGTTTGAACTTGAATACGAAAAATTGTTCTGTAATGTTGTACCTATTTATATATTTGTAATATATTTTATAACGTGCCCAGTTAATATATGTATCTAACGGATTGTTTATTTTGATTATATTATATTAGTATATTATACTAAGCAGTTACGTAAAAAGGAGCACGAGGACCCGGTTTATAAAGAATTTGACCAAATTTTAAGGAGCATACCTCTTTCGCTGTAACCACAGCACCCTGACTACACTGCTAGGGATGAATCAGAAGATACTAGTTATGTATGTATTATAACAGATAATGTGAGGAACAGACTCTCTTAGCACTGAAGTTACCCTATGTACCCTGTTATTTGGTTTTAATGTTTATATTTTATAACTATTTATCATACAAAAAGGTTTTACTTCAAATTATCTTTATTTACGCGTACTGTGTATTTTTACATTTTCCGTACCGTGCTGCGTCGAAGTCTTGCAAATTACAAATACCTACAAACTACATCTACTCACAGCAGGCATTTAATATTTTTATTCCATTTTATCACTGGCATAAAGATAGACGTTGTAGCGACGTAGCGTTGAGATCCGCCACTCAACGTAGTGTTTTGAATATGGGTAGAATACGGAGGACAGTATCTGTGATAAGCAGATTAAAAACTTAAATAGATGTTTCTCAGTACCACAAATCAGTACAAAGTACAAGTTTTCTCATATTTTATATATTTATATTTGCTCAACGTACAGTACGTATAAATATGGATTCCAAATTAAAATTCTTAGGAGTGTTATCTATTATTAGGTTAAATAAATGGTCTAATTGTACGTCCCCGAAAGTTCGTATCATTTCTATATATTTTAACGTTTACATGTTATAAAAATTGATACACACACTCTACCAATCAAAAAAAAGTTTTACATACATACATACATACATACATATCTTCACGCTCTATCCCTAGCGGGGTAGTCAGAGAGAACGGAGCGCCAAACGCTGCGGTCCCTGCATACCTCTTTCGCCTCGTCCACTGTCATTAACCTCTTCACACATGCTCTCCGGGGAGTCCTCATGCTTTTTACGTGACCTTCCTCCAGTATCTTCGATACTGTGTTTTCGAAAGTCAACCGAGGTCTCCCCTTATCTCTCTTACCACACACTTTTCCATCGTATATCTTTTTTACCATTCTTTCGTCACTCATTCATTCGACGTGCCCAAACCACCTCTTCCACCTTTATTCTGTTACCGGCAGCAACACGTCTTTCCACATCCATTTCGTATCTACCATCTCTACTTAACATACTTCCCAAGTATACTACTTCATTCACTTGTTCTAATAAATTTCCATTCACGAAAATCTTGCAATCTGTCCTTTCCTCGTCTCTTTCAAATACC
>JAZFAU010001142.1:0-21869 GCA_037178615.1 Dione vanillae
CACTACAAACAATCACCTTGTTAGAATGGATCCTTTTATAACACAAAACAAATTCCACTATAGTAAAATGGAAAGAAAGAACACTACCCTAATAAAAACTCTCACTAACACGTGTGTCAACCAAAACAAACGTCAGCGAAAAAAAAACTCTATTTTGTTTACTAAAACATTGTACATGTGTCAAGTGATACGCGCGGCGGACCGATCATAGTTCGGTGACAGTTGACACATCGTTACGTTACCATTTTCATATTTTTTAAGACGTTGTCACGTCAAAAATATATAAGTATTATATAAAAAGTTTAGTTCGCAATTAAAACAAAATTAAATATATATATATATATATATATATATATATATATATATATATATATATATATATATATATATATATATATATATATATATATATATATATATATATATATATATATATATATATATATATATATATATATATATATGTATATACATATATATATATATATATACATATATATATATATATATATATATATATATATATATATATATATATATATATATATATATATATATATATGTATATATATATATATATATATATATATATATATATATATATATATATATATATATATATATATATATATATATATATATATATATATATATATATATATATATAAATTGAATTTAGTGATAAATAGAGAAGTAAAGTATCATCGGACGTCATTGAATTACAGTTTGATTATCAGTACTATCACAACTAAAAGTATAATTAGTATGCATGTTTGAAAAAAAGACAAACAAAAAATGGTTGCCTGTAAAGTGGGTTTTACGGGCGAAAATTTTACGTGACAACGTCTTTTTCTCGGTAGAATATTTATTGATATGAATAATAATTATAGTATAAATTGCACAAATTTTAACTATAGAAAATATATTTTGTTTACTAAAACATTGTACATGTGTCAAGTGATACGCGCGGCGGACCGATCATAGTTCGGTGACAGTTGACACATCGTTACGTTACCATTTTCATATTTTTTAAGACGTTGTCACGTCAAAAATATATAAGTATTATATAAAAAGTTTAGTTCGCAATTAAAACAAAATTAAATATATATATATATATATATATATATATATATATATATATATATATATATATATATATATATATATATATATATATATATATATATATATATATATATATATATATATATATATATATATATATATATATATATATATATATATATATATATATATATATATATATATATATATATATATATATATATATATATATATATATATATATATATATATATATATATATATATATATATATATATGTATATATATATATATATATATATATATATATATATATATATATATATATATATATATATATATATATATATATATATATATATATATATATATATATATATATATATATATATATATATATATATAACATTATATAGAAATTTGCAAATATGATAAGACAAGTACAACTATAAACTTGTCGGCTGAGCGATTTGATTAATGAATCATAACACGATGTCTTCGTGATTTACATAATTGTCGTCTTTTGATGTCATGTGCTCTATTAAATTATCCGAATGTCTATATATTATAAATTGGTTGACATAAAAATAAAAAAAAAAAAAAAAAAAAAAAAAAAAAATTGGAACATTGAAAAATTATATATCGTGCATTCATCATTTAACCGTCACGAAGATTTTTTTTAGCTAGCGCTCAAGTTTGTTGGCTACAGTTTGACTACATTGACTCTGGAGTTATTAAAGGTATCTGGAGTTAAGTGGTACAAAATGTCAAAGTTAGCTATAATATCATATTTATTTAAATCCTTAAACGAAATTCCTGAAATTTGAAGTATACTCTGTGTAGGATTTGTTCTGGACCTGTTTTCATATCAAAAAAATAAATAAATAAGATAATTCATTCCTGGGATGAAAAGCAACAACCGTCAAGATTACGGTGAATATAAAATTCTTTTTTTCAATTTCATAATAATAAACGTAACCTTATGCGATCATATTGTTGATGTAGCAGATGATGGTAAAGTGGTATAAGTGCTAGAAGAGTGAAATGTGCACTGACTTTTGTTGCAGGCTGTAAAATCTCCATGTAGAGATCACTAACTTGTGTATGAGTGAAGTCGAATAGGGATGCGCTGTGGCTGCCGTCTTTACTAAGGCTTTGGTATTTGAAAGTGACACAGAAAGCACGGGAAGATTTTTATAGAAGAAGATTTAAGAATTAGAGATTTATTAAGAGAAGTGAATGAAGTAGTATAGTGGTATAGTAGCTGGGAAGTATCTTAAGTGTAAATGGAAGATACAAAGCCATATCCAGATAGCCAGTAAAATTATTTTTTACGATTACGACTATGAAGAGGTTAAGTATACGAGGTGAAAGAGATCCAGTGACTACAACATTTCGCGTTCTGTTTTAATAACAAAAGGATGACAATTTATCAGCCATAAACTTTTTAAAAAAGTGTTGATCAACTTTTTCTTAAAAATAACTTCAGCGTGGTTTACTCAGATTCATAGAGGTAGTTATTTTTATGATTTTTAAAATGTCCTGAACTCCTACTAAGAATAGAAAAATATACTAAAAAAAATGGTTGCCTGTAAAGTGGGTTTTACGGGCGAAAATTTTACGTGACAACGTCTTTTTCTCGGTAGAATATTTATTGATATGAATAATAATTATAGTATAAATTGCACAAATTTTAACTATAGAAAATATATTGTGTTTACTAAAACATTGTACATGTGTCAAGTGATACGCGCGGCGGACCGATCATAGTTCGGTGACAGTTGACACATCGTTACGTTACCATTTTCATATTTGACTCCGAGCCGCACAACCTAATTTAAGACGTTGTCACGTCAAAAAAATGAAACATCTTGAAGAACATAAGTGCTACTCAACGTTTATGTTACTCAGGTTAATCAAAAATGTAACTTTTATCTTCTAGCGAATTGAATCGAATAGAAAATGTTAAAAAGATTTAAATCATTACAAACTTATTTATGTACTTAATTTCATACAAAGTAACTACAGCCGTGAATTTAAGTTCAACATTTACAATTGGTATTTTACTTCAATTTATAATCATGAAAATAAGGCAAAATACTCGTTACGCGTGTGTCATTCGCAACTGACGGAATATTTTTTTATTAAGCATTACCGCTACTACCATTTTTTCTAGTATGTAATGAGTTTCGTCTTTACTTGATTCGTCATAGAATAGATCATTATTTATAAATGAGACACAATACTACATGTATAGAATTGTTTAACTTTCCCACTACAAACGCTAATAAATGTTATAATTATTAAGTTATAATAAACACACCGTGACTATTATTGATGAATCGATATAAGATTTATTATATATATGGCGACTTGCACCACATTTGCATGTTTAAATATTCACATACAAAAATTGTAAACGTGATAAATTTCACGTGGAACTACCGTTCCGCATCCGTACTTCTAAAGTTCCGTAGTTCCATACTCTTGGACCTTATTTATAAAGTTAAAACACAATCAAAAGTTTGAGGTGCTGCTTACAACTTATAAAGCCCTTTTATCAGTCTATAAGAGTATCGATTTCAACTTCTGAAAAATCTTCATGAATAGTGCTCAACCACATCTCTATTTATTAAATGTTGTTGGATGATGGATTGCAATGATTTTATATATATACACGGCTTCGCCCGCTTGATATTCTCGAATTTAGTTTAATATAACGAGTATGTCATTTATTTCATTATTTCGTTGACGTGAACTTTTTGATATTTACCACCTTAAAGACTTATATAATTTTTTATTGATATTCATGAGATAAATTTTTATTACTAAATATATTAAGTAATATTTTTTACTTATTATTCAGTTAACCAATTTTGGTTTTACATCAAGTATTTCAAATCTTTGATATATAATATCAAAATATCACGTGAGAAATATTCATCACGTTATATAAATTTTGGAAAAGCATCATATCCATATTTCTGCTCAATAATTATTTATTTTGGTTTTGCGTCAGGTAAGCTAAAGAAATAATATACCTCAAAGAAAGATAAAATAATCAAACAATTTAACCGAATTAATCGCGTATTGGGAAACCCATACTAACAGACATCTCAATGGTGATTTTCACCATCCCTACACACTTATCTATTATTGACAACTCTTTACTTCCGAGAGCCCACCACATCTGGGAAGCTGAACAAATTGGGGACGAGCTTAGACTGGTGAAAAATATCCTTCATTCGAAAAAGCTGCTAGTTCCCCGCCAGTGTTCTAAGAAGACCAACAAGCTAGTCACCTAGTGGAGATACAACTAGCACTTCTACCATATGTGAAGGGAGTTATTGACAAATCTAGCGGCTGTTGACAATGTTCACGCCCAATCTCTCCATAGAAGATTAACTTTATAAGCACTATACATTGACAGACAGGCAGAAAGATATACAAACAACTAAGTAATCCCATAAGAGTTTTGTATTTTCCTTTCGAGGTACAGAAACAAAAAAGATGTAATCAAAAATAATTTATTACATTCATTCATTATTAAAAATAAATAAACTTTAATTTTCCGTCCATTTTCTAGATTATACAAACATGTGATTACAATGAAAATTTGTTTGCTCAAGCCTTTAAGTTAAGCAATAACTGATGATTAGAGACAATATAATGTACCTATATAACATAAGCACTGGTTCACTGTCATTAAGGCTGACATTGCGTGGGAGAGAAACACCTGACAAGAATTTTATAGATATATCCATGTGTTTACTCATAAACTTACATATGTATACGTATGCCGAATGTATATGTCTATATACAACATTGAATCCCACTCCCTCATCATCGCACCTCATTTCGAAACTTTATGACTCCCAGTTACGATCATGATCCCTATTCCTCCTATATACATACGTATACATCTAACATCTATTACCCATTGATTCAGGCAGTGAGGTAAGTTTCACGATTGTTGAGCTGAGTACAGATTTTTTCATCTCTTCTCGAAATAATCATTATAAAACATTTTAAAATTATTATTATTTTCTCATTTCTTATCAAAATAATAAAAAGTTTAAAATTTGAACTTAGTCAACTATGTTCTTGTATATTTATTTTTATAGAGAATTAATAAATAAACAATGGTTATTACTACATTTATTGTAAACTTTATAAAATGAATATCATAATAACCTACCTGTAATTATATTGTAGTTTGTTTTCATTTTAATAGGTAAGAGTTTTTCTTTGCTCGTGTATGAATAGATCCCTTTACTGAGGCAAACCACAGTAGCTCCGTGCGTCCCTCTCAGTATACTCGCGCGCGTCAGATATCTTATCGTTCATAGCGATTTATTGACAATATTTTTTTTTTACTTTATATTCAGAAGTTGTAATAAAATCGTATATTAGTGTGGTAAATATTCAATATCAGTTTAAAACATAATAATAACTTAAAAAATGATTGACTGTCGCGATTTATATAAATTATAAATTAATTTCCTTAACAGAATAAATTCAGTATATTTTTGATTGGTACATTTTCCTTTCGGATAGTCCGTGGTCCGTACACGGACTAGCACTCCAAGGTGTCTGAAATATAAAAAATATGCACTAATATTCCGGTTAAAGAATATCATTTATAAGAATTCTTAATTTAAAGGATAAGTTCCTGTATATTTAGCTAAAGTGGGTAGCTATTATGAAACTATAAGAAAATCCTATAGGTAAAGTATCAATACTAAAAGCGATATATTTGTATTTAATATGGTAGTAATATAACTGCACCTTATAAATTACTTGTTTAATCACCATTTAAACCACATGCTATAAAGTTTAAAATATTGGCAAAAAAATCTCACATAAAACTAAATGTATCAATATGGCTCGTAAAAGCTATTTTATTAAATCTGAGTCAGTGATTCCAGCTTATCTTCAGCGTACTAATACAAATATATACATTTTATAATAGAATTCACTGATATTTATACTTTGATGTTTATAAATATAGTATGATTAATAAAAATAGATATATTGTACTTTAAAACAAATAGTTGTTGAATAGAAGTCATTTTGCTCGTAAAAAATTTGTTAAACATTTTCTTTTCTAGTTTGAGACATATTTTCACTTTAAAAGATATAGAGCTACGGATTGATTGAATTCTTTATGGAAATTATTTAAATTACTTTAACACACATTAACACCATAAAACCTCGTTACCTCTTACATGTAGGTAATAAATAATAATGACTAGTACAACGCCATCGCCAAAGTCATCATTAGCAAAGCTAGTGCTCTATCCAAAGCAAAAGCCTTTTAAAGTCATGGTACTGGGACAGTCGGGAGTTGGCAAATCAGGTAACATAACGTATTAAATATTAGTAATCTCTTTTATATTTACAGATGTATGCCAAAATTATTGATCCTATAGATTTGAGAAACTTTTACGTAAAATCTAGATCATCTTAGTATATCATTAATTCAAATTATAAATAATTTACACAGTTTGATGTTTCTGATCTCAGTTTTACAGTACACCGAATTCTATTCTAGCACTCGTCGTAAGATTCATTACAAAAAGATTCATTGGCGAATACGATCCAAGCTTAGAAAAAATATATGCATATCAAACAGTAATAGACAATGAAACTGTTTATTTTGAAATCCTTGATTCGGCTGGAGATCCTCATGTAAGTCGCAAAATATATATTTTTACATCAATATATATTATAATATACAAAATTCGGTTTGTTAAACAAATTGCAACAGGTGATTGTTACTCCATATGGCACAATTTACAGTTTTAGATTAAACTATCCTTATTTTTCTGTCTAATTATCCCATTAATTACTAAGATATAAGATATTTCAAATATTATATAGATTGCTCAATACTGCGTCTTACAATTACATATATATGTGTCTTTTTATACACTATTTTTCTACAACAATACTATTCAATCCATCAATGGAGAAACAGAAATCGATAAGTACAATAATATAAGCAAATCTCAATGGTTTAAAAAATGTTAAAAAATATTGATGATGCCTATTCTAATTTTTCAAAACTATTACTATTACAAATGTTAATATTATACGGTAATACCGTGATAAATAGGAAGGTTACATTTCAGGAAAGCGAATATGCGAACTTAGAAAGTAATATTAGATGGGCGGAAGCATTTATTTTGATGTATTCTGTTACGGACAAGTGCTCGTTTGATGAGTGCCATCGCTTAAAATTTCTCATCAATTACAACAAGAGACGACGCAGGCTCACCGCCAGTATGAAGGTTATTAATTACATAATCCTATCCAATGTTATATCGTATTATCGTTGTTTAGAATTTCAACTAAACACTCGTAGTATCGAAAGTAAGCCTAAAATAGCTATTCATATGTTCGTATATCTGTATATCCATAAATTATAAAGCTTTCAAGTCATAAGAGTAATAAGATCTAGCACATGTAATAAGGCAATTAATGATCAACTTACGAGTTTCCGCGTAACTTTGCCATAGTTTGAGTACCTACTGTTTGAAATTTCCATTGTTTCTAGTCTTTGTTGTAAAAGGATCTGATTTCATGAATAATTAAAAGTTGATTGAAGATGTTGTTAAAAACTAATCTAATTACGGTAATAAAATTTTTATATTAAGGTTTTTTATGGGCCCGTACCTACTTCAAAAGGAATAAAAAGGAACCATTATAAGATCACTCCGTCTTTATATCTTTCTATTTATCTGTCTGTCAAGACTATTTCTTCAAAATCCCGTGAAAATACCAAATTAAAATAAAAATCCAGGTCGATGATCTCTTTGAAAATAGAAAACTAAGTCAACGAAATCAAGATATGATCGTTTGTGCCCCGTTTTTGCCTCATTTGTATGAAATTCAGCGCGTAATCAAAACCTATAGGGTACTTTTTGCTAACAGTTTTTGCCTTATTATTATAATTAACATTATAAATTTATGTGATTAGTTAATTTCATATAAAGAGTTTTGTTTTAGTTCGTTCCGTTCAATCACAATTTTTGTTTAACTTTGCCATTTTTATTTTAATACTCAATATAATATAATACTCAATATTTGATTTTTAACATAACTATAGCTACTTCATACGCATTTAATTTTCAGGACAGTATTTTGGAAACTCCTGTGGTACTTGTTGGAAACAAAATGGATCAAGTGGGAGATCGTATGGTTAGCACTGATGAGGGGCAACGAAGAAGTAAGGAGATAGGGTGCGTTTGCTTCCACGAAATATCTGTTAGAGAAAGCATTGATCAAGTAAGTAATTTATAGACACAAATCTATAAATATTTCTTACTCTTACTTAAAATACTGAAAACGTTGCTTATCGTTTAATTATAGCCAAATAAAAAAAATATGTTTCTTGTTCAGATGGTACTGTTTGATATATAAAAGTAAGATGATGTTTGGGTTTGAGTATATATACAAAACAATGGTAAAATTTATCTATAAAACCGCTGGCCTAATTTGAATGTGATTTTTATTGAAGGATTTCGATTTGAATGATGATTTATGGCTAAACATAATTTACCTAGTTAGTAACTTTCGGCATTGAATTGTGTAGCTTTTCTTCTTCTTAGCCGTATCCATAAGGATGTCATTCTCCGTGCGTAACGTTCAAAAGACTGGTTAAAGTTGCCGAATGCATGCTATATATTACCCAAAACTAACTAGTACTGGCATAGAAAGCACTCCAGTTTCTCACTGAATTTGGCAACTCAGATCTGTTTCTGGCAAAAGGCCGCTTACAGAAATGGCTGTACTTCCCTTTTAAGGCCTACCTTTGGATCCTGAGTGGACAGTGTTTCTTTGCTTATTTGATATGCCTCGTTCTGCCAATAGCATCATTTGCAAAACATAACACTCGATCAGCATTTGAAACTAAAAACAACTAATATTTCTGAAGAACATGTAGCTTAATAGATCCATCTTCTTTAAAATTATTTCGATAAAAGACGGAGCTCAGGCACTAGGTTCATCAAAAGCATACTGACCCCCATAAGATATGTAAATTGTACGCATCTTATTCCATTGTGGATGTTCTGCAATTGTTATGTTTAATTAGTCCAAAACAGTCCAAATCAAAGCCCCGAAAAGGCATGAACCCGGTCAAATGTGTATTCAAAAGGGCCAGTTAGGAAACATAATGGTTTGCCAGGTCTGGGAGTTGCGTGGGCAAATAAACTAACTAGGACAATCCATGGCCACGGGAAATTGAAACACAACCATTCCCACATAAACGTTTTGCGTACTGAGATCGCCAAGTATATAAGTAAGCGATATTTTAAAGCGTATCATCGATTGCCTACTGCAAGTGGTCCATAAATCAATTTTTTCTCGTTACCACCATGAGATCTATAAACGCTTCCGTAGATTCGGAATTTCACAATTGTTGGAACATGAAACCAAATAGTATGTCTGCTATCTGGCAGAACCATTATCTAGTGCGAAACCCTAAACGATAAAAAAGCCAATACTTAACGTCGGTTTTAAATATCCAAGGTGATTATGATGCAATCGAGTTTGTCCAAGGGTTGCCAACCCCATAGTGGGCAATATAACTCGGAGAGTTCCCTTAAAAAAATGCACGAGTTGTAAAATACACACATTTAGTGTCTAAAAGTAACTTAGTAATATATTTTATTTATTTATTAGATAAACATTGTTATGTTTTGTATAGATGTGTTTTAATCTTTCGTGTGGATTAACGTTTAACAAATAATTTCAAAATTAATTTTCTATAAAATATATAGAGAATATAACTTACTTACTATTAATTTAGTTAGAAACGACATGATCATAATATTTAACATTTCGTTTCTTTTGTTTATAGATTCCTATAAACTAGAGGCTAAAATCAGCAAGAATCATCAAAAAAATAATAATTTTAAAGCAGTAAAATTAAAATAATTTATTTCCCTGGTTGGTAATTGAATAAATTATCATCGTTTTTACATTCAGACGTCGTCTCACTGCGTCACTACTGCCTCGATAAATAATATTAATATTTAAAAAAATATTATTATTATTATATATAAAGTGTACCTTTATTTTACCTATTCTATTATTTATTCAATATTTGCTAAAATAAAACGATATTTTATATTAATTGGTTCGTAATTGTCATTACAGTCCTCTTAATCCCAAAAAAGTTTTGGGATCAATCAAGCGGCCTTAAGTCTTTGAGCATTCTTACGAATTTCTGGCTTTGACATTTTATCTTATACTTTGGGGACAATCGTGGCGCGTCTGCCTGTCAACGTGACGGCTTGTGAATTCGATTCCCACTCGGAGAAGATGAATTTTTCTATTTACGTTTTCTTTGCTCTGGCAACTATGCAAAGCGCGGCGTTGAATTCCGCCACTCAACATGCAATGCCACAAAAGAGGCGGAAAGCAGTGACGAAGAAATCAGGGGCTAAGCAAGTGTCTAAACACTAGGTTCCTGCAGTTCCCTCTGACTACTCTGCCATGTGCGGGATAAAGCATAAGCTATATACAATAAAAAGGTACTTATACTTTTACTATTATTTTTAAGAGATATCTTTAAATATTGTGTATGTAATAAATTACAGGTGTGGAGTGTATTCCGTGATGCCCGTCGCTTTTGGAGAGTTGGAAGTAAGTGGTCTCGGGGACGCAGTGACTCTGATAAACACCCTACAGCTCTAAGTCACCCGCTCGCACGTGCTCTAACTGATACCACATCGGAAACGGTTGAAAATATTAACCCTACCTATTGTAAGTAAATATTTAACTACCCGTGTGTTCTGCAGGTAATGAAGCTGTTTAGACAAATTATTATTAGTTTTGTTGACATTAATTGGTGTTATCTCAATACCTTTCAATTAGTAAAAATATTATTAAAGTTTAAGATTATTTAGGAAATTTAGAAACCTATTCAATATCTTATTTATATTAAATTTTATGAAGTGATAAAAATTCTTTAAAGCCGAAACAATTCTTCCTAACAGAATAATATCTCTCATTATAACAATTACTGTATACAAAGTTTGTTATTATTATTTTCTATATTATTAGAATTTTCCCAAAATATTTTTAATTAAAACGTAAACCTGTATTAGACACACAATATCGTCAAGCGAATTGTTGTATTATTATTTCTGTTACGCTATATAAAGGGTATCAAGCAAAGCGTAAATTGCTTTATTAAAATATAACACGTTGCCATCTACCCACGGTTAGCTTTACTTTGTTTGAAAACAAAGGATATAAATTGGAATTAGGCGTATGTGAGGCACGGTATATTGTTATTTGTTAGAGAATAGGTAGGTACAGGAAGGTATATAAAGTAGCTTGACAGTAATTCAATATAAATATTATGATGGTCTTGTAAATAATTATAAATCCATGTTATTGAATAAACTAAAAATCAAATTAAAATACACAAGATGGACAAATGGTATATTTTTCAGGTCGGAGATTCACAGAAGCTGAATTAGAAGAAGGAGATGAAATAGGCATCGTTCGTAGTGATTCTACGTCTTCATCAGGCCATTCTGAATGTATGGACGAGTTTCGCGCCCGAGCAAGTACTGACTCCCGGCTCCCTCCTCGGCCTGAACGGCCCAGATATCCACCTTCTACTTGTCCGATACCAAATCCAATAAGAAGAATGAGTGTTTCTATGAGAGGAAATAATGCAAATACATATTAATAAATATTGTTATACAAAAGAACAAAATGTATATTGCGTCGGATGTAATTTGTTTTAAATTTAATATGAAATAACCTAATAAATTATGTTGCAGTAAATAAGCTGCTTTACAAGAGTTCCAAAACCATTTTTATTAATGAATAATTGGAAAAAATAAACAAATTATTTAAGTTTTGAAAATTCTAGTGTTTATAACGAACTAGCGACTTGCCCGTCCTGATAGGACATATACTTCAGGGTGCTTTATAACATTCACAAATTTTGTTTTCAATATACAATGCTAACGAATTATCTTCAGATATTACTCTTGAATGAGAGATATACCTACATGTAATTGACCATGTGAAAGATAAAAATCGTTGCAAATGGAGAGTGTTTCTCTACTATATTGTATATATGTTACACATGTAAACTTTATTCTTGAATCGTTGTATAAAAAAGCCTGGTTATTATTTCAACATACAATCTGAAGTAAATGTTTTATTTACTACTACTATTATAATGGCTTGTGGTGTCAAAATATACAACAGAATGTCAATAAAAACTCAGAAAAGAAATATAAATGTACCAAAATGCAGTTAAAACTTTAATCATTTTATTCTGTGAAGCTTACTTCGAATTAATTAAACATTTACAGTGCTACTAATAAACAAATTATACCAAATATAAATTCGATATAAGCAAAATTACTTACCAATAAACTCGGTATACCTAATATTTAGTGTAATGGGAATATAAAATCGTCACAAAAGTTATGTCATAGTTATATTATCCCTCACCCTCTCTTGACTTCCCGATAACATAAAAAATTAATAGTATTTACGTTACTTTGGTCGAATATGAGCTTATAGTTACGTTAATATCAATATATAATAGTGTATAAGATAAATAACATCAAATGCAACAATTTACTAGATAACCAAAAGTATTTAAAACTAGAATATTTTTTTTGTTCTTTTTTTAAAGTACATTACTTAAAATATTTTTTTTAATTAGGATATTTAAGGATATAAATGGTTATATTACCCTCAATTTTTCTTGTCGCTTGGTATGAATAAATATTCAAATTGAATGACGTTAGCTTTAAATTAGATTATTTGAGTTTTAAAAAATAACTCATTTAAAATTGGTGGGAAATAAGATGTCTAACTAATTCGTTTGTTACAATTAGAACAATGCCTGAGAAATGATAATGAGAAACCTATGTACCTATAAAAATGAACTCAAGCTAATCATTAATATAGACACAGATCTTCTAAATTTAAATACTAGTCAATCTGTAATTTAAAAACAATTACAATGATACTTAGTAATAAACAAAAAAAAATCGAAATTATTTTTGAAAAATATTTAGATCTTTTGAAAAACATCTAGAAATTTAAAATCACAAAATTACTATTTACGGCCATGCCTCGGAAGGCGGAAAGTAAGGAACATAGTGTCTAAACATTAGGTTCCCACGGTTTTTGCCGTTCTCTCTGCCAACCTTGCTGGGATGAGCGGGATCAAGCGTGAAGCGAATAATAAAAATTTTATCCTTTTTCATAAATCTCTATCGAGTACGGTCTGCACATGCACAAATATGAACAAATATTATATTATCGTCTATTTAAACCTATTTAACAGTACATTTTGTGTTTTTGTTTTTATTTTTTAATAAATATTTTTTTTACAGTTTACACTACCTACTCAATTTCGCTTTTGAAATTATAATGCATCAAATGACAACTATTACCTTTATATATTTCACATCGTCACACATTATTTTCTTTTATTTTAAAATAATAAATTTAATTAATTCAAAAAATAACTTCTAACAATTTTTCTTCCGGTAAGTACGCAGTGGTGTATTTATTTATTTTACGATGTAGGCTGATACTCATCTGAGAATTAAAGGTCAATCAATCAATCATCAAAAAACTCGTTGGAGTTGCACTAGAAATCATTCCTCAATTATGTACCTCTCATTTGCTAGACTTAAATTTAAAACCACCGTAAAATTCGCCTCTAGTTAGTCTGTAATAGTGACGTAACGAATGTCATTTTTTAAACATTCGCAAATGCGAATATTTGCTACCGACATTCTCGAATACGAATGCGAATGCTAATATTCAGTTATTCTGGTAAATTTGGCGCCAATTGTTTACGACAAGCAAGATCAGAGTCAATACAATATTGCTTTATATACGATATGTAAACACACCGTCGTGGCGCAGAGGCACAACGTCTGCCTGTAACGCGACGGTTACTGGGTTCGATCCCCAGTCGGAGAAGATGGATTTTTCTCTTTCCATTTTCTTCGCTCTGGCATCTAAGGTAAAGCGCGGCGTTGAGTTCCGCCACTCAACACGCAATGCCTCGAAAACGGCGGAAAGTGGGAACGGAGTAAGCAGGGACTAAGTAACGGAGTGTCTTAACACTAGGTTCTTATAGTTCCTGCAGTTCCCTCTGCCTACCCTGCCATGTGCGGGATAAAGCGTGAAGCTAAAAAAAAAACAAAAAAAAAAATGTAAATCAATTCATCAACCAATAAAAAGTATATATACATATATATATATATATATATATATATATATATATATATATATATATATATATATATATATATATATATATATATATATATATATATATATATATATATATATATATATATATATATATATATATATATATATATATATATATATATATGTATATATATATATATATATATATATATATATATATATATATATATATATATATATATATATATATATATATATATATATATATATATATATATATATATATGTATATATATATATATATATATATATATATATATATATATATATATAATTATGTTAGTATGTATGTATAGGTCAAGGTTGCGATCATTGGACCGGCTCTTTGATTGGACCACTCAATTTTTTCAAAAACTATACATGTCACAGCAAGTTTTATACATTGCTAGGCAACAGTACCGGTCCCCTTGACTACCCACAAAACCTCTGTGCGCTCGCGAAGCGTGGTAAATAGTGAGATGTGTACTTGTGTTAGTGGTGACCGTGATCTAATAACCGAGCCATCAGTAAACTCATGTAAGTCAAATTGTTTTAATTAATGTTTAATGATTGTGTTAGATTTGAATAGCAAATTTATCTGCGCTTACATACAGTACTAAGCTTTTTACGTAATTTTGCACGTTTTTTAATAATTGCTTTCGTTCTGTTCATACGCCTTGTTGCCATCAATGGACCGGAATGGTGACACCATCATTGGACCGGTCCAATCAAAGAAACTAATATCAACGTTAATAAATAGTGATTTTTTATATTGCAAATTGAATATTTTAGTATTGCAAGATATCTATCTTTTATTTATAATTGGATTATATTTATATATTCCAGAGTGTCGGCAGAGGAAAAGAAGAAGAAATAGTATTGGTTACTAGTATGAAACTCACTACAGAATCTTTAAAAAAAAACTATTAGATTAAATGAAATAAGTCGAATGTATGTCGTTCCAAAAGCCACATTAAAAAGACGATTAGATGGGAAAAAATCAAAAAACTGTGGAAGAAATTCAAAGTTAAATTGAAAGTGGATTCAACTGTGAGATTCTCCCTAAGGCTTTAGAGACTGATTTAAAGCAATCACAATAATATTGAATGGGAGAATTCTTTTTTAGTTTTACTCTCCAGATTGGTCAGGCAGCTTGTTTTTTAACAATTTGCTTTCCAATAAAATAATAAATCGTTTTACTAAAACCAAAAAAGAAGCTGCTGGATAATAGTATATGGCATTCATGAAGCGCCATCCAGATATAAGTTTTTCGTCAACTCAGGTAAGAGCTAATCTATGAGCAGTACAATTTTTAATATAATCGATTTAAGAAACAAAAAATTGAATTAAAAAGGAATTCTTATTAGTGCTCATTTTGCGTCACCTTCATGGACCATTAATACAAATATTTCAAAGTCCCAATGATAGCAACTTAATTGGTCCATTCCGTGGGCGGAACGGTGGGTCCAAAGAAAGCAACTCGTCCATTGAAACTTTTATATTAGAATAGGTTCTAAAACGTCTCAATTTTCATTGCCAAATTATATAATCATTTTTACGTAAAAAAAAGCCAATCGGATAACCATTAATTGTCCCTATTTGTAGGTGATATTTTCATGTAGAATGGTGTCACAACAAAAGTTAAGTGGTCCAAGATAAATAGCAACCTTCCCCTATATATATTATATATATATATATATATATATAATATAGTATATATAAATATATATATATATATATATATATATATATTATAATATATATATTATAAAAAAAATTAAAATATATATATATTATTATATATTATATATATATATATATAATATATATATATATATATATTCTATAATATATATATAGAAAAGAGTTAGCCGCGGGAAAAAGTTTCACAACATATCAGAAATCTAGTTTCGTATTATTGACTTATTCACTTAAGGTGTTGATGGAAAGTAAATGTTTTAAAATTTTTAATGAAACAAAGAGCCATAACAGATCAAGAAGAAAATAACAATACAAGACCCTTGTGGGTGCCTGTTGTTAAAACTAAGTTAAATTACTTTATTTTAGCCAACGTCCAAAAAAGGTGGAAGTTGATAAAACGGCTATTATTGATAGTTTTTTTTTTTTGTGTAGTATCAGACAGCAGCACTTTTGTAATCCGTCCCTTGAAACAAGAGTGTGCATGCCACAAAGCAACTCTGTCTCGATAAAACTGATGCGCCGGCCACTATTGAGTCCATCGAAACGAGATTAGTCCCGAAAAGGACTGTTTTGTTACGTTTGTTAACGTCATAGTCAATTAAAACACGAAGCGTATAGTTCTGAAAAGAACTGTTTTTATTTTCATCTGCGAGCATCTTCTCATATTTATTCTTTACATCACACGACGAGTTGACAGGCGATCTTCGGTGCAGACATCCTCTCTCCGCGCGGCGCTTGAGCAAAATATTCGACGCCACGCGTGGGGCAATATTTATAGTATCGCGTCAGCGTAGGCGACTCGGCAAGATGCGCGCGCAGCTCGACGCGAGATGGATGCGCGCGCAGCTTGGCTCGTGACGTCAGCATCCGAAGCAATATTTTTATCCAATTATTTTTATTGTTTTATAAACCGTTTTCTTATTGGTCAATTTTACTCAGATTTTTGTATATATACTGGCACATTTTGAAAATAAATTATTCCTTCCTTCAACCACTAAACTGGAGTATTATTTCTTAAGTTGAGCTCTCCTCTAAAGTGGTGACCCCGAAGAACAAAGAAGAAAAAGAGAAGGAATCAAGAAGAATCCCTGCCCGGCTACCTACAGAATTATTTCTGCATTAATTTCTGAAATAATTTCTGCTAGATCAAATCCCTGCTCGAGGAATTTCCGACGCCATGGAAGACAAGAACCAAGCCCTGCCACAAGCTTTCGCAAGCACATCAGCCCCAGAAGTCTCGAGTATAGCGCTGTCAATGCGCATACCACCTTTTTGGCGCGAAAACCCACGGCTCTGGTACCTTAGCTTTGAAGCCGCAACAGAGGAGTTAAAGAGGAGCCAGACTCAACTCACCCAGATGGTCCTCGTACAGCTCGAGAAGCCCGACATCGAACAAATATCCGACATCCTATTCAACGTCCCGAAGGAGCAACAATATCAGGCCATCAAGGAGCGACTCATCTCCGTCTACGAGGAATCTGACAGTCGGCAATTTCAAAAGCTACTCGCTGAGATGGAACTCGGAGACCAAAAGCCCACACAACTACTCCGACGCATGCGAAACCTCGCTAGGGATAAGGTCTCGGACTCAACGCTGCGTATGATGTGGACAAAACTCCTACCAGCACACGTCCGCTCTGTCCTCGCCGTTAGCGAGACATTTAGCTCTAAAACTACCCTGGAAGAGCTAGCATTACTCGCCGACAAAATGATCGAACAGACACAGGAAATCGCTGCCGTCTCAACACAACCACCTACCATACAACCGCCAACGCCGTCAACAAATCAAGCCGACTCTCAATTTTAATAAACGAAATACGAAATTGTCTCTAGAAATCGCAGAACTAAAAGCAAGACCGACTGCAAGACCGCCATATAATTATCCCCGACAACGTTTTCGATCCCGCCACCGTAGCTCGTCTCGATCCCGCACTCGCGAAGATTCATCGTCACCCTACTGCTACTACCACCGTCGCTACGGTAGTCAAGCGAGACGCTGCACAACACCCTGTAGCTACAAAAAACAGTCGGAAAACTAGATCGAACGTTGGCTGCGGCGGAATCCGGCGTTCCCACTACTTCATACCGCCTATTCGTAACCGATAAGAAGACGAAACTATCTTTCTTAGTAGATACCGGGGCAAATATATCCGTTCTACCAAGAAAGCAAGGCCAGAACACAACGCCGTTACCTTTCAAACTCTATGCAGCGAACAACACAATTATATCTACATACGGCGAAAAAACACTCGAACTTGACCTCAACCTACGACGTCCGTATAAATGGAAGTTCATCGTTGCCGACGTGTCAAAACCTATACTAGGAGCCGACTTTCTAAACCACCACCAACTCATTGTAGATTTAAAAAATCGAAGATTAATTGATGCAGTTACAAATCTCAAATCAACGCTCCTATAACATCAACAAATACGCCTACAGTACGAAGCATAGATATTCACAACGCTTACCACGAAATATTAGCAGAGTTTCCCGGCACTACAAGACTAACCGCAATGCAACTTCAACCTAAAATTAACGTCGAACATTATATTGAAACGCAAGGCCCGCCTATACACTGTCGTGCTCGACCGATCCCGCCACATCGATACGAAAACGTGAAAAAGGAATTCGAAAACATGATGCAACAAGGACTCTGCAGACCGAGTAAAAGCCCGTGGTCATCGCCACTACATATCGTGCCTAAGAAAAACGGCGACATACGAGTATGCGGCGATTACCGCAGACTAAACGCGATTACAAAACCCGATCGCTACCCGGTACCGCGAGTCAAGGACTTCACTTATCATCTATGCGGGAAAACAATTTTTTCGACGATCGATCTTAACCGAGCCTACCAACAACTTAGCGTCAGGGAAGAGGATATCGAAAAAACCGCTATTATAACACCTATGGGTTTATTCGAATTTCCACGAATGTGTCCCGGCTTAAAAAACGCCGGTCAAACATTCCAACGCTTCATACATCAAGTACTCCGAGGATTAGACTACGTATTTCCGTTCATCGACGACGTACTCATCGCTTCATCAAACGAAACAGAACATAAAGAACATCTTAGAACCGTATTGCGAAGACTCGAAGAGAATGGAATCACAATTAACCCCGCCAAATGCAACCTAGGCCAGTCTCAAGTCAAATTTCTAGGTTACATCGTTAATAAAGAGGGAATTCAACCACCTGAAGAAAAAGTAAAAGCAATAGTTGACTACTCTAAACCAAAAACCATAGAAGAGCTAAGAAGATTTCTCGGTATGCTTAACTTCTACCGTGACCACATACCGAACGCGGCAACAATACAAGCTCCCTTAAATTCATACCTACACAATGTTAAAAAGCGCGATAAAACAATAATACAATGGACCGACGAAGCAACGCAAGCCTTTGAAGCGTGTAAAAAGAGCAAGAACCGGACGCCACTTTACTCGCTCATCCATCACATCAAGCTAATCTCCGCGTATTCTGTGACGCATCCGATACAGCCGCATGAGCCGTACTACAACAATATCACTCGAAGGAAAACTGGCAACCTATCGCTACTTCTTTTTCAAAGAAATTTCAGACGCAACAAAAAAGAAATATTTACGTACGACAGAGAACTCTTATAATTATATGGCCAGTTAAACATTTTCGTAAGATATTCGAAGGACCGAAAAATAATAATATTCACAGATCCTAAAACGCTTACATGCGCTATGAACAAGACGCCAAAACATCAACGAAAAATCGAGTCGAACAAGAAGCTGTTATAATAAGGCGAATTCACAACCGACATTAACGTCACAAAGCGGGGAAGGAAAATAAACATCATCCGCAGACGATTTAAGCAGATCGAATCATAGCCTGCCCGGTCTAAATAACTACCGGCGGGGGGGGGGGGGGCCATAGCGAACGCTCAAAGAAAGAACAGAAAATATTCAACAATTATTACAACAAAATAAATATATCCTTCAAGAAATAAATATACGAACACCGACAGGCCCCCCGAAATATATTGTGAAACATCTACATCTATATTCGACCTGATATACCACAACAACACCGAAGAGAAGTTTTAACAGCCGACATAATATAAGTATCCCTGAACGCGAAACAGCGCAAGCTCTTACAAAAAAATTTATTTTGGCATTCAATGCCAATTGACATCGATCAAAGAAAGACAAAAAGTCTGTATAAAATGTCAAAAAGCAAAATACAACTCACACGTCAAGCCACATGAGAATTCCCGCCAGGACGACCGATTTAAACAACATACCAAAGCGATAGAGTCAGGAAAGCTTCCTACTACAGTAAAGGACCATCGTATATATAACAATGATAGACAGACAAACCCGTGGGCCCGAAGCTATCACCTACCGCCGACATATCAGCTGAGACAGTAGAAGAAGGAAGTTCGTCTATAATCACTGGATAGCAAGAAACATTCGGCCACTGTCCCGCCACACTAAAAAGCGATCAAGGCCGACAGTTCGACACAGGCCATGTTCAATGACCTTATGAAAATTCTCGGAATAAACAAAACAAGTACTACGCCATATCAACCGCAAGTAAACGGGAATTGTCGAACGATGGCATCGTTACATGAAGAGGCATCTGTCGAGCGAAGTATCGAAAATCGAGTCGTGGGAGCACGAACTGCTACAGTACTATGAGGACCTGCAGAGGCCGCAATAAGCACCGATTTACGGCGTTAGCACAGCTGAGATTACCGTACGGCTATAACCGACGTGTGCCCGGCGATTCTTTGTTGCTGAGCGCATCTTACATACGCTACGAGGGATAGTCGTACGTTGAAAAATACCCGAATATCGCTCAATATAAGCCTCAGCCAGTTTTCCCTCCCCCCGAAACTCATCGAAATAATAAACAATCATTTGTGCATCAAGACCTACGTACATGCAGTCATGTGTTTATTCGTGTCGACGCGCTACGAACGCCATTTCAAACACCATACGAAGGTCCCTATCGAGTCATCAATAGATCTGATAAGGTTTTTACAATTCAATTACCCGATCGTCAAACAAACATATCGATCGACCGTTTAAAACCTGCATATGTACTACAAGAACAGGAAGAACCAAATAACCTTATTCAAGATACCAACCTCAAGAAAACCATTACCTTACCTTACCACAAGAAAACCGTTACCTTAGAAAACCAGCTACCAGAGATACCTAACGCATCGAACACCGTGACGTCACAGCCTGTCAACATCAAAACATCAAAATCAGGCCGCAACATCAAACTGCCGGTACGTTTCACTTGAGGGGGACTCCTGTAGCAGCACTTTGTAAGACGTCCCTTGAAACAAGATGTGCATGCCACTGAAGCAACGTCTGTCCGATAAAACTGTATGCCGCCACTAGTGACGTCATCGAAACGAGATTAGTCCCGAAAAGGACTGTTTTGTTACGTTTGTTAACGTCATAGTCAATTAAAACACGAAGCGTATAGTTCTGAAAAGAACTGTTTTTATTTTCATCTGCGAGCATCTTCTCATATTTATTCTTTACATCACACGAAGAGTTGACAGGCGATCTTCGGTGCAGGCATCCTCTCTCCGCGCGGCGCTTGAGCAAAATATTCGACGCCACGCGTGGGGCAATATTTATAGTATCGCGTCAGCGTAGGCGACTCGGCAAGATGCGCGCGCAGCTCGACGCGAGATGGATGCGCGCGCAGCTTGGCTCGTGACGTCAGCATCCGAAGCAATATTTTTATCCAATTATTTTTATTGTTTTATAAACCGTTTTCCTATTGGACAATTTTATTTAGATTTTTGTATATATACTGGCACATTTTGAAAATAAATCATTCCTTCCTTCAA
>JAZFAU010001143.1:0-21834 GCA_037178615.1 Dione vanillae
CATGAAAAATTTTTTTTGTTAGCTTCACGCTTTTAACCCGCATATGACAGGATAGGCAGAGGGAACTGCAGGAGCCTAGTGGAAAGACACGTTGCTTAGCCCCTGTTTTCTCTGTCCCCGCTCTTCATACCAATGCCGCGCTTTACCTAGTTGCCAGAGCGAAGAAAATGGAAATAGAAAGATCCATCTCCCCGAGTGGGAATCAAAACCCAAAAACCGTTGCGCCACAGGCAGATTTTGCGCCTCTGCGCCACGACGGTCCTCATAAACCTTTTAAATGCTTAATTTCATAAACTTTTTTAATGCCTAATTTCAAATAAATTATAAACTCGAAATAGCGGGCATCCAGGTACTTAAAAGTTTTTTGTAAGAAAGTCTAAGATGTATGTTACATACATACTCGGTGTGTTAGCAACAGCTGCAGTGGCTGATTAACTCATAAATATGCAGTATGGGTGCCAAGCTCACTCTGGATAGTTTGCGCCTAACATTTTATTAAATCATTCGTTGAGACGTTGCTTTCATAGTTAGAGTAACGTGCTTTATAAGATTGCATAGTTACTGAGTCTTGGTGAAATTGTAAATACGTCTGTAAATATGGTTAAAGATCTTTATTCTCATAAGAACATACATAGGTTTCACATACATGAGATTAAATAATGTTAAACACATACATTGATATTTGATACATGGAATGGCTAGTGCTACTTAATATTGTCTAATATATATTTTTAAGTTTATTTTTAAAAGCATTTAAACATTCACATTCTTTTATGTAGTTTGGCAAATCATTATAAATAATGTTAGGTTCTTCTTTATTTTCTTGCAAGTACACATGCTTTCTTATTTTTGGAAAGAACTCGCGTTTATTTCTAAATAATAGGATATTTTCTCATAAAAAATAATTTAATCAGAATCATTTCATTATTTTAATATGAATCATTGTTGTAACCTAACAAAACAATAACTAACATAACAAAAATTCAGCTTTCATGTTTCTTCTTTATGACGTCACAGTACCTACCACTGCTGCACATTTACCACATTTAAAATTACATTAGAACTTAATTAAAAAAGAAATTACTATTGATATTCAATAGGAATAATCCAAAACGTATATTTAATTGCTATAAATTGTATGTACATATATAGCTTAGAGTAAAACCGCATCTCAATTCTACACTGGTACTGTAACACAAATTGTTACGTTTTAATATCGTTTGTAATAATTCACTGCATTACTTAATATTTAATTTTCAATTTCGAGAGCTTTCAATAAAATCTGTCGCGCGGAAAGTTGTTAGGCTATTGTAATGTTTAATGGCATGACGTATTTCATTAAATTTTAAACGATGTTAAATCCTAATTGGAATTTAGTTACTGAGGTAAATGTTTGACAGGCAGTATTTGTTGTCCGAATGGAAATAACACGTAAGAGGTAAATATGTTGTTAATTTAATATTAAGCTCTCAATGGGTGGGATTTATTAGAACATTAAATAATATTTTCATGACTATTTTCAATAACAAAAAGTCTTTATAATTTATGTTATTGTTAATCAATTTAAGATGAAATTTGTAATTTTAATTATTTTTTTTGAACAAAATAATTTTCAACAAGCAGAGCAAACTTAAATATTATTAATTTTTAAATTTTATTTAACACATAAATTAATATTCTCGTATTTCTGGTAAGCAAAGCAAAAATTGTTTTGCTCTAGCAAAGAAATGTGTATATGAGTATGAAATAAGCTAATCAAATAAACGTAAACGTCAATTATGAATATATGGCGTGTAATTGACAAGTAATTACGTACTGTGTGCGATACGGATCTACCTTTATACAGTTCCTAAATCATATATAGTACTCGTATATTTGTAAGAACTCTGTAACTCGTGATGTTTAATTTCTATATACATAAAGTAACACTGAGAAAATTTATTGAACTAAGTAAGCAATAAGTGTACACTTATATTAATAAAATTTATCTATACTTTTTTTCTGCGAGAGAGCTCAAGACACTCCGCTCTCCTCGTTTTACCTATATTCTAAATATTTCGTATTGGTTGACGAGAGCACAATAGGTAACGAAGAATGGTGTGTTATCAATATCCTACATTAATATCAAACCCTAAGACTTTCAATATAATTTTAAAATAATTGTACAAGTTTTGTTTATTTTTATAGCTTTAACTTTAAGTAAAATTATTATTAACCCAAATACATTTTATACTTATTATTTGGATTCCGATGAGAGCTTATATTCATTTAAATCTTTGAAGAGAAAAAAACTGAATTATAAAATCATTTTATTTTTCGACAGTATGTTTACCTGTTCGTCTGACACTATTACCATTTTCTCAAAATCAGAAGTTGGAATTATTTAAATAAATAATCAGGACGAAGGATATATCAACTGATTTTTATGAATTATTTAAGAGCCTAACCAACTTTAGGTTTGAATCAACTGTGTTAATAACAGTATTCAATAAATTGTGGTGAGGAAATGAAATCAAAATAAAATATTAATGTAGAGTATCAACAATTGCTGTAATGTTCTACTCAGTGATTGACAGGGAATTGTGTATATTAAAATATAAAGTAAACACGCTAAGTCCTCATATATTTAGTACTCGTACTGTAATGAGTTGCGATATTAAGTAAGCCATTACTGTATATTGCGATTTATTCGCAAATTAGCTTTTACTGCCAACGTTTTTATTTGCTTTATATTTTGTGTTGTTTTAGGGTATATCTGTTTTCACTTCATTTAAAATGATACGGTTTGTTTTTATATATAAACGAGCTTTAAACACGATTTAACTGATGAACAAAGAAGACGTTCTCTGAGTAGGTACGTTAGGACAGGTAACTACTATTAACCAAGGAAAAATATATTATTGATTTCAGGTAATTCATATGTATATGTGAAAGTCCACAAACAATCTTATACTGTAAACAAATCCAATCTATATCTATTCGTTATGCAAGTTCTCAGGTATTATGGCATGTTTAAATCCTTTGACTGAACCCGCGTTCCGTAAACAATGTTGATTCGTGTGCAACTCTAGTCGTCAAAAGGCTTACTTGAAAGAGCAGAGAATTGTGCTTGTTATTGTTTTGAAGTTCAGATTGTATGTTCAAGTCATTATATGCAGTTAGTTTATATATAAGTATACAACTTAAAAGTTTACTAAGATTAAAATAAAATTAGTGATTATTTAGAAGTTCGGCATTTTTTGTACTCTAATTGGTTAACGTAGTAATTAATCTAATTGGTTAACGTATATTTAAACGTATCTTCGGATAAAAGCTCTCGTAGTAATCAAACTTCTAAAAGTTAGAATTGGGAAAGCTATACTCCAGCCACATTCGATGTGGAATTTTAGTAAACAAACCATGAGTCATCATAATTAGGGTTGATACACTCATAATAAAAAATAACAATTATTATAATTACAATTTTATTAATTATAACATAATTTCCTGTTCAAACACGAAATTTTTGATTTAATATAGAATCCAAAAATTTAATTTAGCCGGCAAATATATAATATATATAAAAACTAGCTTAGAATAAAAGTTAAAAAACTTTAATTACTACTAAAATATTACTACAACCTAACAACCCTATATTTTAGCACTGACGTAAAAAAATCGCAGATTTGTAACATTTGGAACGTTTTTTAAGCAGTCGTCAGATTTAGGATGGTATAGGTATGATGTATTTTTTAGTCGTATTATAATGGTAGTATAACCACAACAGGTTAAGAATGTTAACATTTCACACGAAGTTTCATTACACACAGACTAGATAGAAAGATATCTTGTTTTACTACCATAAATATAGTACTATAATCACTATTTCAACTTTCAAATATTTAAAATTTATTCTTATTTTTATAAAATATAACTTGAGATATTTTATTTCTGTAAATTTTTAAATAATTAAAAAATATATTTATTTAACGCAAATAAAGTTAATCGAAACGTATCTACGTAATTTTGTTGCATTATACGCCCGCCATAATGTTTTTTTTGTTGTTAGCTTTGCTTATAATTCGCGAGTGTTTGATTTAAATTTTCATTTACATCAAAAATAATTGTTGTACATATTTCTAAAAATGTTTTGAGCATCTGCTTGACGCTGGTTGCTAAGCAACGCTTTGTTATTAAACATTCCACATCGAATTTGGCTGGAGTATAGATAGATTATCGCTTGATAAAAATAAGTAAAATTTTAAATTATGTTTGAAGATCTTGTACATGAAACAAATATTTCAGCAAGTCAAGTAAAGTTGTTTGTAACAAGTCATTAAGTGATTTCCTTAAAATAGAACGGAGTTACGAAGCTAAATTATATAATTATATACCTTGTAAAATCGTAAAATAACCTATAATTAATAATTCAAAGTATACTCGCGGTTTCTTCTTATCAAATATCTTGATACTTACAATATTATGATTTAAATACAGACTGAATTCCGTTCGTATGCTTCTAATATAAATATTTTAATAATTTGGGATACATTATCGCAATTTCCAAAACGATTTTGATTGATTTGAAATTTAAATAATGACATATTCAATGTTATTATGCGTTATATAATTATTATGTGTTTTATCCATGTACGTACCTATTGTAATGTGCACGTCACATGTGTCTTTCCATAGAACTGTTAGGGATAATGTCAAGTATCATTTGTTACTCTTACTTGTTATGAATATAAAATTGAAAACAAATTTAATTTCTTTTTAACTTTAAATAGCCTAAATGAATAAATTGGGAAAGAATTTGGCAGGTTCAATATAGCTTTTGTGTTATAATTGTGAAAATTATAGTAATTATATATTATCTCGTCTACTTTTACGAGTTGATTATCCCAAAAATCGAAAGATACTTTTAAAGTGGTACAACGTGTGAACAATATGCTTGTAATATAATGGTCTGTAAGACCGGTTCACCCGGTAAACCGGTTAACCGGTAAAAATCGGTTTGTGGGTTCAGTTCTCACTCGGGAAGGATAGATTATATTATTTTAGCCACTTAATATGCAGAGCAGACGGATATAACTTACAACAAATTTATTAAATCATCCGTCAAAGTCATAATAGAATACAAGAACTTTTATGTTATGTACTAGGGCGAGTTCGATTTGTAATTTTACGTACTTAACATTTTTCTAGATTAGTTTAGCTTTAGTGCATTGAAGTAAAAAGAGGTTATTGAATTTATCTACCTTTTGATTGTGGTGGCCCTGGTCCTATGATCTAAATTAAAATAAAACTTGATGGGTAAAAAAGCAATAATTATGTACAGTAAATGCACAATGAATCAAAGCAAACTAAATTGCTTAAAATTCTTAACTTCTAAACTTTATTTTTGCCATTTGTCAAAAATAAATATATTACCTGATTACTATAAAATACCTTTATTAAGACCTTCTGAAGGATTTAGTTATATACTCGATTCTTTTGTAACTTTTACCGCAGCGGTCACAACGGACACTGTGAAGCTCTCTTGCTTTGCTTAATTATTATTATTACTACTTCATAATATACTGAAATGTACCTAATATTGTATCTAAAGATTAGCAGGAAGGCGGGAGTTTTTCTACAGACCTACTTAATTTTATTTTGACAAAAACTGCTTATTGTCTTAATAAAGACCGGTGACAAAATAACAATATTGATCACATTCTTTTGGTATAGGTACTAATTGTACACTTTTACACAAGAGTATTGTATACACTAAAAATGGTACTAGGGTACATACTACAGTATACTGTAACAAAGATATTATAACCTTAAAAAGATTACTTTACTGACAAATCTGTCAAGCTGCTTTTCTTAAGAACGCCTAAAGGTATCAAGCTGAGGGCAATATATCCACAAATAATAAGAAAGTGCATTCAAAAGATGCGGGCCGCTTATGACACATATCAAATTATGATAATCTCAGAGTAACAGCATACCTTATATGTAATCTTAGGTCAACGGTCTAAAATTTAATTATTTGCCTAGAAGTAGAAGCTATTATAAAAAAATTAGCTTAGACTAAAAACATCTGAGAACCGGTGTTTTATTTAGATATATTTCTGAATAAACCAATACTAATGTATGTTAGTAATTTATATTAAGCAAGGCGAGTGAGAGAGCAAGATGCTTAGTTTCACCAGCAAAATTCTACTTATATAATAAGTTTGTACTTCTCCTTGAGTTACAGGAAATATAGAAACTGGTAATGACCCTTTGGTGCACGAGCCAAAATTACCCGGTAAATTTGTTTGGTTGTAATGAATAGCCTTAATAACTACTGGACCGATTTTAAACATTTTTTTCACCAATTTTAAGCTACATAATCCACGAGTAACATGGGCTATAATTTATTTTGGAAAAAAATGTGATATATACTATAGTGAATCCATTCGTAACATATTTGGGTTTTTCGGGAAGAAGCTGTAAAAATCAACAAGAAAAGTTACTCATATTGCGTACGCTGCCTAAACTATAAAAGATAGAACAATAAAATGTTTTAATTAATTGTAGATCTTATAAATATATATAAAAAAGTCCGAGACACACTATATCTATCTTTGTCGAGGCACTACAACCATTTTTTATTTAAAAATTTTGATTTTTTTTAACTCCTTTTAAACACGTTTACTTTACTAACGCTAATAATCTTTATTAAAATAAATAAATTATTCTTACTAAATATAGTTTATTTACATGATATTTGGTCTTTGAATGATTAAAATTGGACATTTTGTTTTGAAGTTATGGTAAAAATAAAATATTACGATTTCTACTGAACCACCACCATCAATCCACAGAAAGACAATCTGGGCAGCCTGCGGATGATGACTGTCGTCGTTAATATTAGTGTCGATGTCTGTAAATTGACATAGAAATCATATTTCTAATCGTGGTTTTCTTGGGTAGGGTTTTTAAAGCGATAACTGACAGCTACGCGAGCGGAGCCGCCGGCGTCCGCTAGTTTTTCATATAGTTGAAATGAACAAATATTATAGCTTGATTATGATCTTTGTGTATTTCAAATATTGCTTTGATTTGTAATCATTCTCCATATTTTTCTATATTAGGCTATTTTTAAATATTATATGTAGGCAAAATATAAAACAAAATATTTTTTCCTAGGATAATTAACTTGTTTTCTATGCAAAACAATGAAAACAATCACTGGCCCGGATATAGCTAGCTCGCGATCGATCGTAAACTTAATACCTGACTTTGTTGCTACACCGAGTTCGTGAATAAGTGAGAAAACAATTAAGATAAGACACGATCTATTCAAAAAATATTTCAGGCTAGTTGCTTCTCAGAAATTCTTCTTTAGCAATATTTTAAAAGAAATTCTCATTGCATTTCTTTATCTCTTGTAGTCTAGATTAGATTGTGGAATAGCCTACCTGCGGCAGTGTTTCCAGATCGATACGACATTCGTCACGTCCACTTTAAAGGCCGGCAACGCTCTTGTAACACCTCTGCTGTTACACAGGGCCGTGGGCATCGGTGATCACTTATTATCAGGTGACCCGACCACTCGTTTGCCTTGTTCTTCCTATAAAAAAAAAGATTAACTGGACTATCATAGTTCCACATCAGGTGTGGTAGGTATGAACGTAAGTTATTACTAGTCTAGCAAATATTTAATCACACCAATACGTAAATACATAAAAACATAAAAATACTTACACAAATTATGATATGGTATAAGCTCATTCACTCACTTTTCATTAATATTTCATAAATATTTTTCATTTACACTTTATAATATTAATGGTATAGTATAGATAAATAACAATAAATACTGTTTTAGGATTTTCCTTTATGTTTTTGTATGTTAAATCAACTTTTAATTATCTAAGCAGGAAACCGATGTAATGCTTATTTTTTACTTTGTGCTTATGTATACGTGTAACTTTCTTTTGCAGTATAAAATCTGTTATTTGACCTAATAACGTAAATCCTTACATCTTTTTATCGTACATACAAAGTAACCAATTTTTTCACGCTGAAATGGCACATTGCGTTTTGCATATTAACATCATTCAAAACTCACTCACAAAAAGGTAAAAAAAGCTTTAACGATTTCTGATTAACCAAAACTAAACAATGTTTTCTTTTGTCAATTTTTTGTTATTTTTAATCAATAAAATTAAAATATTCATTGTTTGCTATAGCTTTGATTTAGATTAATTTTTTATAGTTTCACACTATAACGCTTGTAGCAGGGTGGGCAGAGAGAACCGCATGAACCGTGGGAACTTAGTGCTAAGTCCATTCCCATCTTTCTGCCTTTATCGAGGCATTGCGAGCTGAGTGACGGAACTAAATGCCGCGCTTTGCCTAGATGCCGAAGCGAAGAAAATGGAAACGACAAACTTTTGCGTTACAGCTGCCGGTAACGCAACAGTTTGTGGATTCAATTCTCACTTACTAAAAATGAAACGTTATTCACACTTACTCTCACGTCTGCACGCAGCGTCTTTGCGCCACGACGGTCCTTACTTTCTTTGGCTTAATATTATTCCTAAATAAAAACTTGTCAAATAATTATTAGAGGGGGTTAATAAAATTAATATAAATAACGACATACCTCTTTTGCTTTATCTACAGATGTCTATCACTGCGTAATACATACAACCACCAAAGTGCTTGTTATTTTTCTGTAGTGTTCTTACAATACCATAGTTTGCAGACGGTAGAAAACTCAGCTCTAGGAAATTCATTCTAAGTGCTCCCCTATAATTGCCAAAAAATCGTAAATGTCTTAGTGTGATTAGTAAAATCATTACTATATAAATATATATATATATATATATATATATATATATATATATATATATATATATATATATATATATATATATATATATATATATATATATATATATATATATATATATATATATATATATATATTTAGATCTATTCAGAGGGTGTCTGGCTAAATATCTGTCCGATGTTTAGTACTGGGCATACGGGTGCGCGACCCCGGATCCTCGAGCCACCACTGGCATACTCCTCTCCAATCCATGAAAGTGGTGTCCTTACCTTCGCTTTCCTAACCTTTTTCTTCTCTTATTCCTTATTCCTTGTTGGCTTTTCCCTTAAAAACGGGTTTTGGAGGTCAGATGGCAATCGCTCCATTAAAAAGCCGCCATTTAGCCGCTTAAAATGATTAGAAAAGGTAAAATGTTGCTGGGTACGGTTAGGGCGTCGCCGTTTAACGACGCGCAGGCACATCGCCCTACACCTGTGTTAAATGGGCAAGGGCTACCGTGTGAAGTACGAACACGGCTAAAGAAGATAGTACCTAGAAGGAAACTCCGCTTTGCAACTTGGAACATTGGCTCTTTAACCGGACGATGCAGAGAACTCGCAGACGTACTCATGAGACGTCGGGTCCAGTGTGCTTTCCTACAGGAAACGCGCTGGAAGGGCAATAAGTCCCGTAACATCGGACAGGGTTACCAGCTCATATACAGTGGGTCACCTAGCGGTAAAACTGGTGTAGCAGTAGTTCTATCTGAGGAGCTACGGAATGATCTCCTTGAAGTTGACAGACAAAGCGACCGCTTGATGCGGGTGAAGGTACTGATTGAGGGGGTTATCACCAACTTAATTAGTGCTTACGCTCCCCAGGCTGGTTGTAGTCGGGCCGAAAAGGAATCATTTTGGGAGCACTGTGAAGAGGTTCTACTTGCTATACCATCTACTGAGGTAATCATAGTTGGGGGGGACCTTAACGGCCACGTGGGTAGGGCTGCGGATACGTATGAGCGTGTCCACGGTGGTCTTGGTCACGGTAGTCGCAATGCAGAGGGAGAAAATATTCTAAGAACCTGTATTGCGTCCGATCTAGCCATCGTGAATACGTTCTTCCAGAAATGTCCACAACACCTTATTACGTATGCAAGTGGGCCCCACTCAACTCAAATAGATTATCTGTTGACCAGGCGTTGTCATGTGGGCAAGGTAACTAACTGTAAAGTCATTCCCGGTGAAAGCCTCACGTCCCAACATCGTCTTCTTGTCATGGACTATATCGTTACCCCGACAAAGAAAATACCAGAGACACGTAAGCCTAAGATCAAGTGGTGGTTGCTGAAGGGACCGATGCAAACCGACTTTCTGGCAGAGGTTAACAAACAAAACTTATCAACTAATACCGAAACTGCTCAGGAAGCTTGGGATCGAGCTCAGTCAGCAATTATTACGGCTGGTAAACGTGCTCTTGGCGTTTCTAGGGGAGGGCGTGTCATCGACAGGGAGACGTGGTGGTGGAATGATAAGGTACAGGTAGTGATTCGGGAAAAGAAGTCTGCATTTAAGGAGTGGCAGCATTCCAACTCTCCTGAAGACAGACTGGAGTACATAGCAGCAAAACGTGCCAGCAAAAGAGCTGTAGCCAGGGCCCGCAGTGAAAGTTTGTCGCCATTATACGACAAACTTGAGACTGTGGAGGGGCAGACGCTCATATACAAACTGGCACGTACTCGGGATAAAGCGACGCAAGATATCACAAAATGTCTTTGCGTCAGAGATTCCCAGGGCAAGCTGCTCTGTACTCATGCCTCTGTGAAGGAGAGGTGGAGAAGTTATTTCTTAGAGTTGCTGAATACTCAGCACCCGTTTAGTCTTCCGTCTGAATCACCTCCTAACCTTGGACTTATTGCTCCAATTACCCTTGATGAGACTCGAGATTGTCTTCGACGCATGAAGAACGGAAAAGCGGTGGGGCCTGACAATATTCCGATCGAAGCGTGGAAATCGTTGGGATCTCTTGGTGTGCTCATACTTACTGACCTTTTTAACCGTGTCTTGAGCACTGGGACGATGCCAAGCCAGTGGCGGCACAGTTTTATTACCCCTATTTACAAAGGAAGGGGCAGTGTTCAAGATTGCGGTAGTTATAGGGGCATTAAGATTATGAGTCACACCATGAAACTCTTCGAGCGCGTGATCGGCCTCAGGCTCCGGCAAGAATGTACTGTCTCTGGGTGTCAATATGGATTTCAGCCAGGATCAGGTACTATGGACGCAATTTTTGCCCTCCGAACCTTGATGGAGGCATACAGGGAAAGAAGGAGAGCTCTGCATATAGCATTCCTAGACTTGCAGAAGGCCTTCGACTGTGTACCACGTCAGTGTATCTGGTGGGCCTTGCGATCCAAAGGCATCCCCGAATCCTATATTGATATTATCAGAGACATGTACCACGACTCCGTTTCTGTGGTTAGGACCGCTTTTATCAACACAAAACCCTTCCCGATTACAGTAGGGGTTCATCAAGGCTCAGCTCTGAGTCCGTTTCTGTTTAATGTAGTGTTAGATACTGTCACGGCACATATCCAGGACCAGTCTCCATGGCTGATGATGTATGCCGATGACATAGCACTCATTGACGAGAACCGACTGACGCTCGAGCATAAAGTGAACGTCTGGAAGGGTACGCTTGAGAACGGTGGTCTTAAACTAAATGTGTTGAAGACCGAGTACATGGCCTGCGGGAGCCCGGACTCGAGCACTATCCAGATAGGTTCTGAATCAGTCGTCAAGACAGAAAAATTCAGATACCTAGGATCAATTATGCACGAGTCCGGAGGCATCGACCACGATGTCCACGCCCGTATTAGCGCTGCTTGGGCCAAATGGCGGGAGGTCACTGGTGTGGTCTGCGATCGCAGAATACCACACAAACTCAAGGGACTGATATACAAGAGCATGATTCGACCGGTTCTTTTATACGGCAGCGAATGCTGGCCAGCACTATCTCGGCACACCCAGGAGCTTCACGTCACGGAAATGAAGATGCTGAGGTGGATGTGTGGTGTAACGCGGGCTGACCGTATACGCAATACATTCATTCGAGGTAGTCTGGGAGTTCGTGACATAGCGGATAAGCTCCAAGAGCGTCGTCTGAGATGGTATGGCCACGTTTTGCGCCGGCCTAGGAACTATGTCGGAAGACAATGCCTTGTCATGTCGGTTCCTGGAGTGAGACTGCCCGGACGCCCCAGGAAGCGATGGCTCGACGTCGTGATGCAGGATATGAGAGCCAATGGACTAACCACTGAGGATGCTAAAGACCGTGCAAAGTGGAGTAGTTTGAGTCGGAAAGCAGACCCTGGCAGTAAGCCGGGATAATGCTAAGTGGAAGAAGATATATATATATATATATATATATATATATATATATATATATATATATATATATATATATATATATATATATATATATATATATATATATATATATATATATATATATATATATATATATATATATATATACATATATATATATATATATATATATATATATATATATATATATATATATATACATATACATATATATATATATATATATATATATATATATATATATATATATATATATATATATATATATATACATATATATATATATATATATATATATATATATATATATATATATATATATATATATATATATATATATATATATATATATATATATATATATATATATATATATATACATATACATATATATATATATATATATATATATATATATATATATATATATATATATATATATATATATATATATATATATATATATATATATATATATATATATATATATATATATATATATATATATATATATATATATATATATATATATATATATATATATATATATATATATATATATATATATATATATATATATATATATATGTTTTTTGCGGGTAGGAGTGAAACGCTACGGTCGTTCTATTAACAGCTGTTTATAATTAATTCAATATTTTCTATTTATAAACGTTACTAAGTAATATATTATGTCTATGTGAATTAAATCACTCACCAGTAATTGTTTCCTGTAAAATACTACTTGAATTTAACACTTGAAACTGAATATGGAGTCTATTAAGGAATCACTGTCTGCACTCACCGAGATGTTTAATGCAAGAATGAACGACTTCCAACAAGACTTAAACAAAAAAACTACTCCTGTGTCAAATCAGTCTTTGCCAGCAGAATTTAATAATTTTCGCAATTTTATACTTTCTGTGCTTAATACACTTCAACGACAAGTGGAGTGCCTTGCATTGGAGCTCGACCGACAAGAAATGAAAAGAAGACACAAAACTGTACTTTTTCATGGAGTGTCCGAGTTAAAGGGAGAAAACATCACTGAGAGGATCACTAGTCTAGTTGCGGAACACTTAGATTTACCTAACTTCTCGTCTGCAAGTGTCAAGGACTGTTATCGTCTGGGCCGCTATTTTGATAAACCCAGACCAATTGTGGTGAAGTTTAGTGATATTTCAGTGCGTAATAAAGTGTGGTTTGCAAAAACGAAGCTTAAAGGTACAGGTTTCACTCAATCCGAGTTCTTGACCAGGTGTAGACACGAAACATTTATGGCGGCGAGGCAACGTTTCGGTATTGGCAAGTGCTGGACCAGGGATGGTATCATTTATATTGTCTCACCCGATGGTAATAGACATCGTGTGGAATGCAAGACGGATCTTGATGCTATTAATTACCTAGTTAAATCACCTCCACAAGTAAATTGTCCTAAAAACACTGAAAAGACTGTGTCGTTAAGGGCGAAACGAGTAATAAGTAAAAAATAGGTTTTTGCCTATTTATTATTATTATTAGCATAATTTTTTATTTTTTTTATTTTCTTATGTGTTACTTTTCTTGTGTACATGTCTACATATATGCTAATTGCTTGGTTGGTCATATATATTATTAGTTTTATCTCTGTATCTTGTAGTGTGATAGTGTTTAGAATGTATTTTGTTTTTACATACGTGTTTTTCTTTTTTTTTTTTTTTTTTTTTTTTTTTTTCTTCTTTCTTCAGTGTGTATGCCTGTATACATATGTTAGTTTCTAGGTAAGTTGCTTCTTCAACTATTAGGTATTGTTTATTATGTTATTATGTTTTGAACTCCCTTCTTTTTTCTTTCTTGTTTTTCCAAGATTTTCTTTTTTATTTTGTAATTTATTTGTGTGTCTTTTTAATTATTCCTTTTTTTTAGTTAATTATTCCTTTTTTTTTTTGCTAATGTATACACACTTAAAAAGGGGGAAGGAAGAAAAAATAAAAAAAAATATATATATATATTGTTATGTATGTTGAATGTTATTCTTATTTTTATTGTCATGTGTACGTAAAGTGTTTATCTCTTCCCGTGTAACTGGTGGGTGAGTATATTTTTTACGCTGCCAAATATTAAAAACTTGCTTGTATAATTGTATCTATATTTTATATAATCTGTATTGTTTATTTCATTTATTATTGTTGAATTTATATTTATTCATATAAACGATTTTTTTATATATTATTATTTACTTTTTTTTTTTTTTATATATATAAATATATATATACAAATTTAATTACACATATATACAAATTTTATTACACACTAATTTAATTTAGTTTTTGTGTTCTTTTATTTTTCTTTTTTTTACACATATTTTAGTTCCAAAATATTAATAAAATGACGTTAACCAGTGAAAACCTCAGCGATTCTTTTATATCGTATTCCTCTTCCTCTGATAATGTCAGCAACGATGACAGCTTTTCTAGTATTCCTTCTTTAAATGAAACTCTGGTGTCACATTTCTCAGATGTTCTGAAAAATTTCAATCTAGTTCATATTAATGCACAAAGTATTCCTGCTCACTTTCCGGATATATTGTCTGCTTTTGAAAATCAGAATATACATGCTATTCTTGTATCTGAGTCATGGTTGAAATCTTGCTTACCTTCTGTATCTTATGCACTACCAGGATTTCAACTGATTAGAAATGATCGTCACGGGATGTCTGGAGGAGGTGTAGCTATTTATTTGCGTTCCCATATTCCTTTTTGTATCCTAGACGTGTCCCAGACACAAGGGAATGCAAATGCTGAACACTTATTTCTTGAGGTAACCTTCAGTCATACTAAAATACTCATGGGAGTATACTATAGCCCTAACCTTACGATTGATTATTTCTCATCATTTGAAATTCTGTTGGACAAGTACAAGCCCCTTTATGATCACACGTTGCTGATGGGTGATTTCAACACTTGTCTCTTTAAGGATGACCACCGTGCACGACGTCTTAATTCTTTAATAACTGGAGCAAACCTAAATATCTTACCCCTCGCTCCTACTCATAAATTTCCTAACTGCAGCCCTTCGCTTCTTGACCTTATTATTGTATCTTCCACTGAACTTGTTGCTAAATATGGTCAGTGCTCAGCTCTTGAGTTTTCCTATCACGATCTCTTGTATTTATCGTACAAGTTAAAGCCACCTAAAGCAAAATCAAGAATTCTTCTGCGGCGCAACTTTAGTAGTCTAGACTTGGAACGCTTGCGAACTGACGCTAGTAATATTGATTGGTCTGTAGTTACTTCTGCGCAATCAGTAGACGAACAAGTTTCATTATTTACTTCATATCTATTACAGCTATTTGATACTCACGCACCTGCTCGACCTGTCCGAATGAGGCACCTCCCGGCTCCGTGGCTCACGCCAGAAATAAAAAAACTACAGTTAAAAAAACGTGTAAATAAGTCAAAATTTTTAGCTAACCCTAGTGAGATAAACAAAAATAAATATATAAAAAGTCGTAATCATTGCAATAGAGTGTGTAGAGATAGCCAACGACGCCATATTCATAAGTCTGTTGTTGAGGAAGAAGACCCAGAAAGAGTCTGGAATTTTCTAAAATCACTTGGAGTGGGGAAGACAAAACAAAATATCATTCCTAATAACTTAGATTTAAACCAGCTTAATAAGCATTTTTCCGTTTCAGCTACTATAGATAGCACTAACAAAGCAAGGACATTGAGTCACCTTCTATCTTCTCCCATTCCGGATTATTCCAGTTTCAAGTTTAGTCAATTCTCCATTAGTGACGTCAAGAGAAATATTATGGCTATAAAATCTAATTCTGTTGGATCGGATTGCATTTGTCGTAAAATGATTATTCCTATTATTGAGATCCTAGCTCCTGTTATAACGTGTATATTAAATGCATCTATCAACTCCCTTTATTTTCCTTCCTCCTGGAAAGATGGCCACATAGTTCCTATACCTAAAAAAAATAAAAATCCATCTTCCTTCTCTGATTACCGTCCTATATCTGTACTTCCTTTTTTATCCAAAGTGCTCGAGCGCCTTGTTCATCAGCAATTTAGCACTTTCCTATGTAACCAAAATGTAATAAATCCTTTTCAATCTGGTTTCCGTTTCGGTCATAGTACGACAACTGCTTTGATCAAAATAACAGATGACATTAGAAAGGGCATGGATGATCGGATGGTCACTGTCTTGGTGCTATTGGACTTCAATAACGCTTTCAATACAGTAGACCATGATATCCTGCTTGCCATACTAGGTTCTCTTAACGTATCTCCTGAGGTGGTTGACTGGTTTCGAAGTTACTTGTGTGAACGCCGCCAACGCATACGTATTGAAGACTCGCATTCTGATTGGTGTGCTATAAATGCTGGTGTTCCACAAGGTGGCGTGTTGTCTCCACTCCTGTTTTCAATTTTCATTAATACAATTTGCCATCAAATATCTTCTCTCTACCACCTATATGCCGATGATTTGCAGATTTACCGTATGACATCATTACTGTACTTGCCTCATACTATCAATCTAATAAATGAAGATCTCGCTCGAATTTCTACTTGGAGTAAATCTTACGGGCTTGTAATAAATTCCGCTAAAAGTCAATCTATAGTTATAGGCAGTCGTAAATCATTGTCCAAAATAAATATGTCTCATTTGACACCTTTGTTGTTTGAAGGTACACCTATCCCGCACGCGCTAAAAGTTAAAAACCTGGGAATTACAATGGATCAATATCTTTCCTGGGAGCCGCAAATCAGTGAACTCGGCCGGAAGGTTTTTGGGGCAGTCTCTTCCCTTCGTAGACTACGAAATTTTCTTCCAATTTCTACTAAAATTGTGCTTGCAAACTCTCTATTACTACCTATTCTTGATTATGCTGATACTTGTTATCTCGATATTAGAGATGAGTATTTAAATAGGCTTGAGCGACTTCAAAATCTCTGTATACGGTTTATATTTGGTCTTCGCAAATATGACCACATTTCTGACTATCGAAAAATGCTCAAGTGGCTTCCCATAAGACTTCGCAGGAATACCCATATCTTACATCTTCTACATCGTGTGCTGTTCAATCCTTTAACTCCCTCTTACCTAAAAGAACGATTTGAGTTTTTGTGTAACTCTCACAATCGTTCTCTCCGTTCCATTCAAAACCTTATCCTTAAGATGCCCTCTCATTCTACTTCCTTTTTTACCAACTCCTTTACAGTCAAAGCTGTTCGGCTGTGGAATTCTCTTCCTACCTATCTTAGACGTGCGAAGAGTTTTAATCGCTTCAAGTCTCTGCTAAAATCATACTATCTTGCTCGTTAAATTATTATTATTATTATTATTTTTAGTATTGTAGTTCTCTAAATTATACGTAATTTTATGTAGTATCGTCATTGTCGGTTATTCCTATTTATTTACTTATTTATTTTATTATTTTTTTTTTCACTTATTAGATTAATAAGTTGTAAATATATACTTTGTAAATATATGTGTATTATATTATATCATACAAAATTTCTTACGTGATCCTCACATAAGAATTTTGTCTTATTATATTTAATCTTTCTTTTTTTTTTTTTTTTTTTTTAAGTGTGGCTAAATACACGCTACAAGTATGTTTATTATTAATTAATATTATTTATGTATTTATTTAAGTGTGAGTTTATGTATGTCTATATATGTTTATGTATGTCTATGTATGTTTATGTATGTATGTCTATATATGTTTATGTATGTCTATGTATGTTTATGTGTTTATGTATGTCTATGTATGTGTATATTTAAAGTAAGCAAGTACACCGCCTACCGTTTTTGTATACTCCTATACCCTAAGGTTGCCTGGCAGAGATCGCTTATAGCGATAAGGTCGCCTGCTGTACTTTATTACTTCTTTATGTATGGTTCTTTTTTTTTTGTATATTTTACATATGGTGTACAATAAAGTATTATTATTATTATTATATATATATATATATATATATATATATATATATATATATATATATATATATATATATATATATATATATATATATATATATATATATATATATATATATATATATATATATATATATATATATATATATATATATATATATATATATATATATATATATGAGCCGTTCAGTGCACACATCGATTAACTCCATAAAACGAAAAATTGAGAACGCGATGATGTAATGTATATTGATTTTTAAAATTCCTCTGATAATATAAATTCAAATTAATAATGTAGAATGCATAATAACAGATATAGCTTTCATTTAACGGTATATAAAATTAATAAGAAAGAATAGCGTACTAACAATCGTCAGTAATGTTATAGTTTTTATGTGAATGGTGGAGTTAATCGATTTGGCAACTGAAAAAGTAATAAAGTTAAATTTAATTTTTACTATTTATTTCTTTCACTACAGAAAATATTACTCATTATGCATTTTTATCACAGCTTTTCCATAAAAATGAATGTTGGAACATAACTGTTATTATATAATTTTTATAATTAATTCATAGCAGCTTTATGTTAACGGCATTGTTCTTTGGGACGATTCAGCAATATAATAAATAATGCCTTCTTCATGAGTCATATGCGAGGATTCGTCCCTTCGTTTTGTTGACAAGCTATTATAGTAATCGTGATTAACAGGAGGAATGAATTTTAGCAGGGCCATCATGTCTGTCCATTTTTCCTTTGTCACACTCAGTTCTACCTTTAGGATATAATAAAGGCTGTTCTATATTTTTCAAACTTTGCGGTCTATCCATTAAAGATTTTCTTATATTAATGGCTTGAAATTCCTCGTGTCGTCGTCGTCCTCGCGTGTCTTCATTATGTAGACAGACTATAATCACATTTCATTTGCATCGTATAGAGTTAGACCTTTCCAACTTTATCCAGCGTATTTAGAGCCAATTTACTGATCACTGCTATACTAACTACCGTTTGATTTGCGCTTTTTCTTATCTATTTACCGATGCGATTTAGTTACGATTACGATGAGTGAGGGAGAGAGTATCTTCAGATGTTTGAAAACAAATAAGCGTCAATGCTCAGCCCGAACAGATAAAGCTTTACTGAAACGCTTAACATTAGAGTATGGAGTTAATCGAAATGGCTTCTGAAATAAATTACTTATTTTTCAATGGCCAAAAAAAATTTACCATTTTACGGTACTAATGTTTATTATTCAGAAAAGTTATTATAAATATAAAAAGTTATGAGTATACCAAGGGCTTTGACATTAAAATTTAAAATTTTTCAAAAAGTGGAGTTAATCGAAGTGTGCACTGAGCGGCTCATATATATATATATATATATATATATATATATATATATATATATATATATGTATATATATATATATATATATATATATATATATATATATATATATATATATATATATATATATATATATATATATATATATATATATATATATATATATATATATATATATATATATATATATATATATATATATATATATATATATATATATATATATATATATATATATATATATATATATATATATATATATATATATATATATATATATATATATATATATATATATATATATATATATATATATATATGTTTATTCCTATTTGTGCCGCCCCCTGCGATGACCCCCGCGCGGGTTGTCGTCAGAGTCTTGTGCCAACTCCCGGCGCGAGTAGTTAGTAGTAGTTGTCGAGAGGTAGTGAGGGGGGCACGTGAGACGGCCGACGCGAGCGCACGTCCTTCCTGAATCTAATATTAATTAGCAGTGTGATTTTCCCTCAGCCTTATTTGATTTCCCTTTTGTGTATTCCCTCTTGATATTGAACCTGACAAAGACAAACCTACAAAAGATAATAGTGCAAGTAACCCCTAGTGAAGAAGACTCAAGTGAAGCATTCCACGTGAACAATCAGTGCTTGTGTTGTGAATTATGAAGATAAGGTACTGTACAATTTCTATTATCCTAAAACCGACTATAAAGTAAATAATTAATAAATAACCTCCACTTCAGCACGCTTCCACAATTGCTGACCCCTACCCACTATTCAATATATATTTTCTGGTAGCAGAACGCGGTTCATTATATTCACTATATACTATATACATTTTTCTGGTAGCAGAGCGTAGTTTCATTATATATAAATACTATACATTTTCTGGTAGCAGAGCGTGGTTTTCATCCCTCTGGGCCCCCTTAATCATAGCGTGGTTATCATCCCTCTGGGCCCCCTTAATTATAGCGTAGTTTCATCCCTATGAGCCCCCTTAATTATATCGTAGTTTAATCCCTCTGAGTCCCCCTGATTATAGCGTAGTTCATGCCCCTGAGTCCCTTTCATTACAGTGTTATTTTCCCGTTTTGGTATTTTGGCTCTTAATTTGGTACCTAACGCATAATTACAATGTAATTTGATTTCCTAACCTTTTAAAACGTGTTCGCATCGAGTTGTTTAAAATATAACTCAGTCGTGGGTAGAATCATATCATCGCGCGCTCGCCTTGCCGCATACTACGCGTTTCATTCGAGTATGCTCGTGAGTTGTATTTTGTTGTAAATAATATTATATGAAATTTTTATACATATAATATTGAATATATAATTGTGTAGGGTGAATGTATAATGTGTAAAATATATAAATAAATATTGAATATAATTTTATATATTAAATATAAAATATAATAAATACACATAATATGGTTACATATATTTTATAATATTACGCCTATACGTTATTACCTATCCCGTTTTAAATTATAATTGAAGTTAGTTAAAATATTTTAATATAATCCTTAAAAAACTAACTTACTTTAAAATATTATCCCTACACTTTTATTGTTACCCTTTTTCCTTTTATTTTTATTTAAATGAAGTTTAAGCCTTAATTGTAGTCATATTATTTTATAGTATTTTATTATATTGCGATATAGTAGATTGCCGACTCGACGCGTAACTGGTTTCTTATCTCGCCAGATGTTGTGGATTCATTGTTTATTACGAGTTTATTATTTTTTTAATATTTTAGTTGAGTTATTTGTTTACTTGATTTCTGATTTCGCCCGTTGGTAGTGGGTTCATTGTTTATTACGAGTTTATTATTTTTTTTAATATCTTAGTTGAGTTATTTGTTTACTTGATTTCTGATCTCGCCCGGTGGTAGTGGGTTCATTGTTTATCACGTGTTTATTAATTTTTAATATTTTAGTTCAGTTATTAGTTTACTTGATAATTTAAAATGGCTACTCATGATGAAACAGTAAAATGTTCCTTATATACGGAAAGCGCAGAATATAGAAAAAATATAGGTGTGGTACGCTTTGTTTCCGATTGGATTGCCGATACCTCGGAACTTCTTGGCACTTCTGAAATACCTAGATTATTAGTTAGGTTCAAGGATTTAGATTCTCATTGTAATTTATTTGTAAACGCGTCCTCAGTGCTCCTGGGTGGGTTAGATCCGGCTATCGATTACCAAGAAATTAGTTATGTAAAAAAAGAAGTGCGTTTAGTAAATAAGAAAATAGACGACCTCCGGGTGCGTCAGTTAGAGTTGTGCCCACCTGCTCCCGTAGTTGATCCTGTCCTGGCCAGTACACCCGTAAGAATGAGTAGTAGAAATATTACTGAGCGAACTCCTTATAATAGATTACCTGAT
>JAZFAU010001144.1:0-20000 GCA_037178615.1 Dione vanillae
TACTTGGAAAATTTGGTTTTTCATAGTTTCCATTATAAGAAATAAGAAAATAGCTTCACTCTTTATTAACACTCTCATATAACAGGGTAGAAAAAGGGAACCTAATGCTAAGACACTCCGTTTTTCACTCTCCGTCCAATTATAAAACATTGCGTATTGGGTTACAGAACAAAACGCGCTTCGTATTATTACCAGAGGGGGGAAAATCATACATGTCAATATCCCCGATCGGGAATCGATCCTACAATCTTTACAGTTAGACGGCAGCTATTATGTATATTTTTAATATTTATTGTATATTTACCTTGGCGTGTTCGCTGAGTGGCTGTGCCCTATCCATATCACGTGGGTCCGCGTAAGCCTTAACTCCCTGCCCTGCTCTACCATCATTCCCAGCTGCTTTGTTCTTACTAGAGTACTGACAAAACAATAATTTTTTATCTTTTATATATTAAATAGCTATGGAGTTAGACATTTTTAATAATAAAAAAAATAAAAAAAAAAACATAAAAGAACTTGATTTTTAGTGATTTTAATAAGTTAGTGATTAAATAATTTAAAAATATATTACTTTTGTTTCTTGAATTATGATTTTCATAGAGTCGTGAAAAGTATAGAAGAGTAATCAAAAAATTAGTTTCTTCGTTACCTCCCAATTGATAATTACCTATATTTTTATTGTTTTATTACGTAACCATAGAATAAGGAATTATAAAATAATTCATTTCTTATGGCCACTGACCACTGAACCCACTACCTTCGAACTTGCATTAAGATGCAATCACACTGTTTAAAACACTCTAAAACTTTATTGAAGATAATAAATTAGGTGCCTACTTAAAGTAATCTGTACTCAAAAGGTGTTAATCAAATAATTACGAAACACATTATCTAATGAAGATAAAATGAAACGGTCAAAGTACTCTCGTACAGTCAGATTCGTTTAGAAAAATAATATATGGCTTGTAAGTTAAGAGTGTAGGTTTGAAAATTATACAATCAAAAAGTTTTAAGTCTTTTTAAACTGGATCAAAAAACGCTTGAAATACGTTATACATTTATATAATAAAATGTTTTTTTTTAATAATAAATAAATGTCTGATCATATTGACTATTGAAGGCTCTTGTTAGGGTTTGTGTCAGTTGTGTTCTTTAGCAAATTACTGTCATAGTATTTAAATCATTCCTAGATTATGCTATCATATAGACACTTTAATTTATTGAATTCCACACAGAGTAAGTGGTAGTGTCAGAACACTTTGTTTTTCATAAAGTCTCCAATATTCATTTGTTTACAATAATTTCTTCCTATTGAACTACTTTTTTTTAGCTTCACGCTTTATCCCGCACATGGCAGGGTAGGGAGAGGGAAACGCAGGGACCGTGGGGACCTAGTGTTAAGACACTCCGTTGCTTAGTCCCTGCTTTGTCCGTCCCTGCTACTTGCAACATTCTATAATATTAATATAGTAAATTTTTCAGTCACAGATCGTTATATAAATAAGTGACATGAGATAATCTATTTACACTATATATTACAGCACATTGCAAATCTGTGTATCATCTAAATCCTTTTATACCTTTACATTAGTATTTTTTGACAGTTAAACATTTTACACTGTTTTTTCAAATTAAATGACCCCAAGAAATGATCTAATGTGACATAAATGTGGAAGAAATAAAAACTAATCATCATTTTTACGATATATATAGAAAAACATATTTTAAACGAAAATCAAATATTTTTTCTTTTTTTTTTAGCTTCACTCTTTATCCCGCTCAAGGCAGGGTAGGCAGGGGGAATTGCAGGGACCGTGGTAACCTAGTGTTAAGACACTCCGTTGCTTAGTCCCTGCTTTCTCCGTCCCTGCTCATATTTAATATAAAAATTTTGAGTATTTCTTTACTTTTCTTTAGAAATTTTTATTATTTGTTCTTAATCATTCTGTACTATAATTAAACTAAATTATAAACGCAATTAGTCTTCAGTGGTAGAAATTAATTAAACCCACGACCGGCTTTCATATGAGACATGTTCAAACTACACTATTACACTTTAAAATACCAAACAAATCTTACCTTTCTATAATAATAGAGACAAGAGAATACAAGGTATTTCAAATAATACCACTTTCCAGGCACTGTATAAATACCAAAAATTGGCTCAGGGTCTTTTTTTCTTAGAAAAACTATTAACAATATAATAAAAATTATTGCAACTATCGTGAAGCAAGTCATTTTGTTGGATCACGAGAACTAAATGAGTGCTGTGTTTATTTATCGAGCTGATAGCTGACGTCGATTTGTGATAAAGCGAAATTATATTTCATTTTGTGGTCAGCTTGACTATATCATGTGGTGTTATCATATTTCAAATGTAAAGTTAATTTTAGTTCTTGAAGAAAATGTATTAAAATTTTGAACGGAGCAGGATTCGAACCCGCGCCACTTGGAAACCGTCCAAACGCTCTGATTGTTCGTATTTTATATGTTTTCTACAAGTTTTTTTTCTATCCTTAGAATTTAATATACTTAGTTACCTTACTATGTGTGCAAGTATTTCGTTACTAAGCGAATGGTTCCCGGATAAAGCACAGGCGAAAATCAAACCGAAGTAAGCTAAATATAATTATTGACACACACTGTAATTAGAAAAACCTTTACAATTTTTTTTCAATTTGAACGCAGCTGTATTTAATCCTGCGCCTCATGGAAACCATTAAGGCTTCATAGAATTAAATATATATTATTTTAAGGATGTCCAGTTTAAAAATTATACAACTACTTGCATTTTTGTGTATTTAAAGAAAAAAATCTATACTTATATTTATATTTAAATAAAACTACGTACCAAAAAGGTTTTTGTTATACTTTTAATTAAAAACATAAGAATTTGAACCCCATGCTATTTAGATAACAATATTTAATTCAAATCGTCGATTTTCGAACTGTTTAAAACTAATTCACACAATTAATAAGATTATTTGATCTGTTAAGTAGATAAACTATTATTATGATAAGAATTATAATCTTAGCGTGAAGCTAAATAATAATAATTATTAATAATAATAATCTGTGGAAAGATAACATATTAAAATAAATTAAAATATTATTGGAAACGATTTTCTCGTCTCACAAATGCCCTAAGAAAATTATGTAAAAAAAGCTCTAATTTTACTGTAAATTTTAGATTACATTATTTTATAGGTATTCATTATTATTTAAGTGTTTTTAATTTTTTTTATGGTTTTTAATACAGTAAAAGACACCTTGCTACCCCTTAATATTGAGTATAATATTGCCAGTTGAGTATCGAATCTAACGGTGCAGCATTTAGTGAGAAAAATGAAAATACGTAATTAAGAAAAATTGCTTTAATATTTTTGTTTTGTTTATATATATTCTTAAAATAATAAACTACACATTATTTACTAAAGTTTTTATTATAAGAACACACACATACAACATGCACTCTTTATACACGTAGGTATAACTTTACCATTAATTCATATGAATCACAAATCACATAGTATGCTACAAATTTAATGACTCATTAAGTGTAAACTAAAAAAGTGGCTTACTTAAGTAGAAAACATTCATCTAAGTGGATGCCAAAGTAAAAAAAAAGGAAAAAACAGAAAAGTCCCGCAGTTCTTCCCAGGTCTGAGAAGAACTGGCGAAAGAAACTCAGCTCAGCGGGACTTTCAAAAAATGAAGCATGTAACTTATTTATTATTCTCTCTCTCTCTCTTTCTCTCTCTCTCTCTCTCTCTCTCTCTCTATATATATATATATATATATATATATATATATATATATATATATATATATATATATATATATATTATATATATATATATATATATATATATATATATATATATATATATATATATATATATATATATATATATATTATATATATATATATATATATATATATATATATATATATATATATATATATATATATATATATATATATATATATATATATATATATATATATATATATATATATATATATATATATATATATATATATATATATATATATTTACTTACAAATCTTACGTAACAAAATAATTTATCTCGAGTTTCCTATAATAGTGAGGATGAATAGGAAAATATTGATAATATCTAAATACAAATTTAAAGCTGCAAATATATACTCTTCAGGGGATATGCTGTACTTGTGTTTGCCACCCATCATCAACTGAGTGTCGTAGACGAGGTACATGGAGAATATGAGGGCACCGGCAGCAGCGTATACTAGGCTCAGTATGTTATTCCGTATTATAATCGCTAGTATACCTGAAAATTAAATATTTCTTTTTTATTAACTTTTCTAAGTGTCTTTTGGTTATGTCAACTTGTTTTTAGATTCACGCTTTATCACATGACAAAGTAGGCAGAGAACTGTGGGAATCGTGGGAACGTAGTGTTAAGACACTTTGTTCTCCACTTTCGAGGCATTATTTGTTGAGTTTGCCTAGTTTCCAGAGCGAAAATATATAATAATTGATCTTCCCCGAGCAGGATTTGAACTCACAATAGTATGAAATTAATTATATATTTAGTTACGAATATCATTCTACCCTCCAATGACACGAACGAAATCTTAATAAAATCTTGTGGCTAGCTCAGCACTAGTCAGAAGCGAAGTGTTTATTATTCTTTTGTATTATTATATTGTAAGAATTTTTAATCTGTGTCATTATTCAATTTTAAATAGGTTTTATTTTGTGTAAAAAATTAAATATAAATTACTTACCGAAAACAAGGAGTACCATAGAAGCGGCCACCAGAGCGCCACCCATCATAGTAAAGTCCCACTTAGTTTGGAACGCGAAGATCGTCAAGCCGAGACAAACTGCGGCTGTTATGCCGATTGCCATCATTACCTGTTAGAAATTTAAAAAAAAAAACTATTTTTAAAATAATTTATTTTACATTGTATTTTAAAATAAGTTGTATATAATATAAAAAAAATATTTATATACTTGGGCCTGTTGTGTTAAACTACAAAAGCAACCTAACCAAAATTTCGTTCTCCATTCCGTTTTTCAGAATTGCATTGTGAAATTTAACGCCAAAGTATATTTTGTCAGGGAATTTGGGAGAACAGAGTATAATTTATTCCAATGATTAACCATCGGACTTACAAACAACGTCACTAAATCAGACACTGTCAGACACGGTCAGACGTTATCCTTGATGTCTTTAAATATTGTATTATTGAAAAAAATACATTTTTCTGTATACAAATGGAAATATTAGCTTCTATTATTCAAATAAATATAAATATGGGAAAGAATTTCAATAACGCAATAAGCAGGGACGGAGAAACGAGGGAATAAGCAACGGAGTGTCTTAACATTAGGTTTCTATGGTTCCCGCAGTTCCCTCTGCCTACCCTGCCATGTGCGGGATAAAACGTGAAGACATAAAAAAATAAATAACACTTTATATTATAAAACGATAGACGAAATCAATATTGCATATTAAAATTATAAGTTCAAGAAAATTTTGTACAAGTTTCAAATTTTGTAAAAAAAATATAAGTAAATAATGGTACATACCTCAGATACATTGTACACGCTGGTAGCTACACCCAAAAGGAAACTCTGGGCTATAGTGAATATTGCTAAGAAGATGAAGTTCATGGGCGCAGTGCGACGGACTTCCGTACAACAAGCCATTGATATGAGGCAGACAAATAATATTATAAATGCTACCCAGCTGTGGAAAATGGAAGAAATTTTAATTAATATCTTATTAAAAAAATACAAGTTAATATATAATAACAATCAGTATATAGTGAGGAACGTCGTGGCGCAGAGGCGCAACGTCTGCCTGTAACGCGACGGTTTCTGGGTTCGATCCCCAGTCAGAGAAGATGGATTTTTCTACTTCCATTTTCTTCGCTTTGGTAAACTAGGCAAAGCGCGGCGTTGAGTTCCGCCACTCAACACGCAATGCCTCGAAAAAGGCGAAAAGCGGGGACGGAGAAAGCAGGGACTAAGTAACGGAGTGTCTTAACACTAGGTTCGTATGGTTCCTGCAGTTCCGTCTGCCTACCCTGCCACGTGCGGGATAAAGCGTGAAGCTAAAAAAAAAAACAAAAATTTGCGTTTGAGTTTATCGTTCTCCCATATAGACTTTCTAAGCATACTTGTTAAACCTTAATAGCGGGGTCTGGGTGTCATTTGCGTGATGATTCTTGAATTACTTACAAGAGATAGGAATTCTGTCGAACAAATTGTTTAGTCGGTTCGTGGAAGAGGAACAATGCAATGAATCCCATTGTAATTAGAAGCTGTGACATCAGTATTGCATACACCTGTTTGCAAACAAATATGTATATATTTTAAAATTTTACTTCAAAAATTATATTATATATTTTGTTTTTTTTAAAGAGCTATTGGACTTTTTATTCATAAATAATAGTTTTAACTCTTTAATTCATTCATCGTGTAATTTATTTTATTTATAAATTTATTATGGTATAAAATTAACTGAGCCGAGGATCGTCGTGGCGCAGAGGTTTGAGGTTTGAGAGTTCGAGGGCTCGGGAAAGATGGATTTTTCTATTTCCATTTCCATAGGTCTGAAAACTAGACAAAGCGCGGCGTTGATTTCCGCCACTCAACACGTAATGCCTTCTAGGGTTAAAAAAAAAATAATTAATATTTCTTACCTTCCTAATGAATCCTTTCCGTATACTCTGTTCTGTAAAATCAAAGGCGACCTGACCTTCCCCATCCTCGCCGTAGCTTTGAGGGCCGTAGTACCCAGTCTGTAAATAAAATATAATAAAAATATTTAAGGGCCAGTTTCACCTCTTACAATGAATGCTGTCTACCCAGATAAAGGATGGTATATATATTTTTCTGTTGCACTATCTATCCACCAGATAAGAAATATGTTCCTTGTCTGGCAACAAAAAAAAATTGATTTCAAAGGTCTCAGTTATAAATATCTAAATACACATACATAAACTGACAAAATCTGTTTAAACTGTCAACCTCTATCTGGTAGACAGCATTAACTACCAGATAACTATCTGAAGCTTTATATGTAACAAGTGAAATTGGCTCTTAGCAAGTTATTTAAAAGAATAATTATTATTTAATCACTTCGAATTTCGCGTATTTCTTATATTTATCCGTTGTGGTAAAGACAATTTCGAAGTCGAATAGAAAACGGAGAGCCGAGGAGAGTGTCTTTAAAATAATTTTATTTTTTATTTGTAGTTAAAATCCCGTTTTGTTCATTTTCAAAGTAGTTCATACATACATATATTCATTTTTAAGGTCTTATATTTTTTATCTATATCCTACTGGTAATAACACGGTACCAGGGTAACATAAATTACTAGGTAAGTACTTTATTGTTGTGGTGTCATCTTAGAATATTATTAAATGTAATCTCTATTGGATTCAATAGATAAATTAAAAAAAAAGTAAATGAAATATTGTAAAAATAAATAAAATTGTGATTGTTTTTTTCTTAAATTCTTATTATGTTTATAAAAACCTATATATCTACGTCTATACACACGTTTTTTAAACAATCTATATAATATATAAAAATATATATATATATATATATATATATATATGTAACCTGTACTTATATGTGCATATTCAGTGTGTCTATCTATATTACAATGATATCACAAATGACAAGATAAGCCGAAAATATTCAAAGTAAGAACATCAATAGTGTTTTACAAAAAAAATCTCAATTCCATATACAAATATACCAATTACTAAATTGAATTGAAACATCTTTTACGAAAAATTGCGGCATAGTGTTCGTCAAAGCATACCAAAGCAAACGAAGGTGGGTTCGATTCCCATGAGGAGTGAATGATTTACTTTCACTTTATTCGCTCTGACAACAAGACGAAGCAACGTTGAGTTTCATCACTCAACACGCAATGCCTGGAAAGACGGAAAGTGGGGAACGTAGTGTTTTAACACTAGGCTATGTCTTTCTTCGTTTTCCTCTGCCTTTCCTGCCTTTCCTGCTTAAGCGGGATATGTTTTTGAACAAAAGGCCTGTTCAAAAGGAATATACCTCATAATTTATTTAATGTGTAGGTCCAGAGAATAATGACAATTATTTATATACTAAAATGGCGTACGTCATATTGTGATGGTCACACTTTTTAGAAATCATTAAAAAATAAAAGGAAAATATAAACGTTGTGTGTTTTGACATACTTCTCATAGTAAATTGATACAACTTAGGTATGAACATAAAAAGCAATACGTATTAACGTTAATGTTTATTAATTTTATAGTCTATGTATGCGTCAATAAATTAAAAAAATATACCACAAAGAAATAAGTTATTAATAATTATATAACACTATAATAATCTTATTATAAAAACAACTTAAGTTAACTAACCTGTGCCATTTTGACGTTCGTACGCGTATCGTGCAACACAATCACTGATATCGGTACAGTTAGCTGGATAAGACGACGATAACGCCATATTATGAATAATATCGGTCTTTCCAGAATTATTAATAAAAAAATTGGTAAAATTTCGCAAGCAAATTCAAATTAAACGCGATTTGAACTTTTGAACTTGATTTGAACCGGGATGAACCTTTTAAAAAGCCTAAGCTAAATTAGTAATAACTACATATAATATTACAAGTGGTTGGAATATCTAGATGCTATCCTGGCTCAGCGGCAAAGTGTTTGACTATAACCACGATGACTGTAAGTTCGATCTCGTTCCAGAAGAATTTATTATTAACGTTAATTACATTTCTATTTTCATTTATTACGCAAAATTTCTGCCACGCAACACCTAATTCCGTTCATAACAATATGTACGTATTGTATGTATGTTTAGAAATATATATACAAATTATTGTATTAAGTTGTTCTTCTCTTTGTTTGTTTTTGTGGATGTCGAAACGCTTTCCCAGCACACGAGGTAGATAAGCCATTGTATGTATACACATATGCCGTAGTGACACGGTTATGACACTAAAAGTGTGCCATAATATTCTTAGTTTTACATTTAATCGTTTGTAACTGCTTAAATAAATTATATAAAAAATAGTGGAGTAACTATTATTTATGTATATATTAATTCGGGACACTCCGCATTTAGTGACATTTGCCACCAGATTATTTTTGCAAGGGTATAAAAAATGGTTATTTCATTTAAGTAGCCTCGAACTGACAGTCTTGTCGTTCATAGACAGACTTTTCCTGCTGAAATATTACGGCTTAACGTAATTTTAATAATTTTAGTAATTAACTTGTTGTTGTCATCCCTCGTCCCCTTTATAAAGTATATTTTTAATTTCATTTAAATTTAAAAGCTTCACGCTTTATTCTGCTTATAGGAGGGTAGGCAGAGGGCACCGCAGGAACATCGGAAACCTAGTGTTAAGACACTCCGTCCCATGCTTTCCACCGTTTCCACCGTTTCGAGGCATTGCCTGTTAAGTGGCAGAACTCAAAGCTGCGATTTGCCTAGTTGCCAGAATGAAAAAAATAAAAAATCCGTTTACAGATAGACGCTACGTGTGGTCCTCAAGTATGTTTTAAAGCTTTTATTAAATTTATAAAGAGTATTTTAACAAAAAAATAATGCTACGCTACGCATAATATATTATGTATATACCTAGTATACTATACGTTTATTTTTATGTAAACATTATAGATAAATACTATAATACTGAATGATGCTGTATGAATCATCATTCAGCTATTTTTAGTAAACACAATATAGATAAGAGGACGAAGTAATATATTGATAACGATCTTACAACAAATCAATACTTAGTACTCACTCGTAATTAAATATTATAGCAAAAATTAATATGAATTTTAAAAATTTGTTTATCTTTTCTTTTTTTAAACAGTCTTATGTATAATTATTTTAGAATACCAATATTATATGGCAACACTGCTGTTTAGGAAATATCCCCAATTAATAAAAAAATAATAAATGTGATGAATGTACCAACTCTGTATCGCCCCTGTTTTAATATATCATATTAAAAAAATGTTTTTATTGTCATATGAACCTCCTAGTCAAGTTTCTTTTAGGAGAGAGGGCATGGTTAATAATTTTATACTTTTTAAAAAGACTCCATGAGACAATATTTTAGAAGCATAAATTTATTAATATTTTTAATATATATATATATATATATATATATATATATATATATATATATATATATATATATATATATATATATATATATATATATATATATATATATATATATATATATATATATATATATATATATATATATATATATATATATATTATATATATAATATATATATATATATATATATATATATATATATATATATATATATATATATATATATATATATATATATATAATATATATATATAATATATATATATATATATATATATATATATATATATATATATATATATATATATATATATATATATAACTTAGGACACTAATGCATATTATTCTAAGACACTCCAATCTCCATTTTCCGCTGCGGAACACTGTTATGTTATGAGTGTATATTTCCTCAAATCTATTATATCTAAATATATAAAGTATTTTAAAACAATGACCATCACATACAATATAATACACATACAACATATAATAATTAATTTTACTATATTATATAGATTATATATTTTTTTGAAGAAGTAAAATAAAACACCAATTATTACAGTAATTTTAATTAAAAAATAAATCATAAAACACAAAATCTAAATTAAATATCATATTCACAAAACATGGCTATGTGTATATACAGCTTTTATTTTGAACTAAAACACTACCCGTGAATAACATACAATATTAGTTATTTATTGTGTCAAGTGACTGCAGATTGCTTTTGAAGAGATGACACATGGACGTAGGTGTTATAACACATTAGTGTTTAAAATCCAATTTAAAACATAAAAGCAAATTTAATACCTTTTACATTATTAGAAAATCTGTTTGACTATTTTTTTTAGAAACTCATAAAGATATTTAACAATACAATTCCAGTTTCTTACATCTTGGAATGAAAAATTATAAAATATATGTTTTTTAATATTAATTTCATCAATGCTTGTATTTAGTTATATACTTTAATAGTGATTTATAATATTTATTTATATAAAAATAAACTGACAACTCTTTAACATTACAGGCATCATAACAACGGAATTATTTAAACATTGCTTTGTTTTAAACGTCAAAATTTGTTAAGGATATTCAAAGAACAAATATGAACAATAAAGAAAAATATTTAAAGAATCTGAAAGAAAATCTAAAGTCTTGACATGATCACTAATTCTTATATTAGCATATGAATGTATACATTAAAATTATATATATATATATATATATATATATATATATATATATATATATATATATATATATATATATATATATATATATATATATATATATATATATATATATATATATATATATATATATATATATATATATATATATATATATATATATATATATATATATATATATATATATATATATATTTTAATTTTTGACATAAAGGATGAAAGATTAACAGCCATAGCAGTTGTTAAATGTCGAAGCTGGCCACAGATTGTTAATAATATTTTTATTAAGCTATATTTTGTTTTACAGCGAATTCATAAGAAACATTACCAAAGCTAAGTAGTAAATGCAACTACACGTTATAATACAATTTCTATAGGAAATCTGATTATCAGTTAACATAATTTTTTTTCAACACCATTAGAAATGTACTGGAAAATTAAATTTATAAGTAATTTTAGTTTTATAATCTAATTTAACCTTTAAATGTACACTTAAAAAGATTGAAGTTACATTTTTAAGTTTTCCTCTGACATTGCGCATTTAAGGGTTTATAATTAATATCATATTTTAAAAATAAATGAAATTGTAAATGAGTTTTAAAACAGACTGCTAGAAAAAAATATATAAGCGAATAATTTGCTTATTATAATAAATAAATAAACAGTTTACAAGTGAGGTGTTTTAATTTGAAGAAGTTTCTATTATATAATTATAAATTATACAAACAATTTAAGGTTTAATATTAATATTGTAATACTTATACATTTAAACAATAATAGATTCACAAATATTTGAAAGATCACTTTCCGCCATTTTCAAAATGACGCATCAAAATTTCAAAATGGCGGTTTTTTTTTTAATTCGAGTTAAATAGAATTAAACAGTCAAAGACTGGTAACTAAGTAAGGATTTTGTTTGGATTTTATTGTCTGTCCACATTTGACGTTTTAAATTTCATACAAAAAACACTATTTATTACGATATATATATATATATATATATATATATATATATATATATATATATATATATATATATATATATATATATATATATATATATATATATAATATATATATATATATATATATATATATATATATATATATATATATATATATATATATATATATATATATATATATATATATATATATATATATATATATATATATATATATATATATATATATATATATATATATATATATATATATATATATATATATATATATATATATATATATATATATATATATATATATATATATATATATATATATATATATATATATATATATATATATATATATATATATATATATATATATATATATATATTATATATATATATATAAATTGATTCGAGGAATGTTTCCAAATACAATATATGAAAGAGTAAATACTATTTTTTTATTATTATTAATATTTATTACATATAATAAGTAGTTTTATGATGCATTATTATAATATTTTAATATCGCCAAAATTCTAAAACGAAATATTTAAAGCTTTTTTACACAGACACGAGAAATACTAAAAACTTAAGATCATTGTCACGACTAAAGAAAAAGAAATTAATCGAAGCTCACGTCAAATGCGGAATAATAAAACATTAACACTGGCTTCAAAGATAGTTGTAATTACAAAATATCACGTTGGAACCAATCATAAGCGAAAATTTAATTTGTACTATAATATTTAACTTTGTTAAAACACAAAAAGAAATAGAATTCTATGCTCTATCCTCTTTATCGATACGACTTATCCACAGCATATACATACAGATATTCTAGAAAATTCCTAACAAAAAAAAAAGAAAAAGGTTCCAACAAATCAAATGACATTTAATCTTCTATTACCAATAATATATACATAAATTTATATATATCATTGGTGTTGCCAGAATATACACAAACACATTAATAATCCAACCAAAGATTAAACGCGACGACCATGAACTCAACATCCCACAAAACTCCTACCAAAGAAAAAAAAACCAAAGAACATTTAATCAGACCTGGCAACACCAATAATAGTGAGAATATAGATGAATATATTAATAATATCCAGGTAGAGGTTGAGTGCGGCGAACACGTACTCCTCGGGGGAGATGGTGTACTTGTGCTTGCCGCCCATCATGAGCTGCGTGTCGTAGATGAGGTACAGCGAGAAGATCAGCGCGCCCAGCGACGCGTACACCAGCGTCACCGTCTTGCCGGGCACGAAGATGGCCACGATGCCTGCAAATTATTATATACGTATATAAACAAATGTTTTATACTTCAAACATAAAAATAAACAATTAAATTATTGTTCCAAAATAAAACGCCATTTGTCAAGTGTGACGCGAGCGTATACCATCGTGTCAGAGCGAGAAATAGATATATTGTCTTTCTCATTCGGTTATTGTTTTGAATAAAAAGTGACAGATTGACAACGTTTGATAGTATTTTTGTAGTACGAGGTCTATACGTCGTTCGTATTTAATTATGACTACCTCACGCGTTATACAGGACGTACAAATATCGTAAAATGGAAAAATGATCATATACCTAAACTATTAATAGTTCTTAACTAGTTTTTTATATATAGCCTTGAAATATATCTACCAACGCGGTTTTTGTAATGTCCCTACATTACAAAAACCGCGTTGGTAGATACATATACTATACAGAAGCACACAACCTCCCATAATATATATATATATATATATAATATATATATATATATATATATATATATATATATATATATATATATATATATATATATATATATATATATATATATATATATATATATATATATATATATATATATATATATATATATATATATATATATATATATATATATATATATATATATATATATATATATATATATATATATATATATATATATATATATATATATATATATATATATATATATATATATATATATATATATATATATATATATATATATATGTAATGACATAATATATCATTTATTATTTTAAATTTACCTCACATATATTGTCTGTGGCAGATGAAGCACATTTGACAAATAGTAATTAATGGTGGATGTTAGAATGTATTGTTAAAAGTAATATTATAACATCTTATAGAAAGATAAACATAAAGATTCTTGAGGATTCGATATTAGTAAACTTTAAATGTCGTTTCTTTGTATTTTCAGGTAATGTTCTTAGTAAAACGATAAATAATAAGGAAATATTGTAATATTGTTAAAGCTTATTAAATAAAATAAATCTTTGTATTTTCAGAGAAACAATTTGTGGTTTATTTAGAAAATCCTCAACAATATCTTATAAAACGACATTTTTGTTAACAAAAAAATATGAACAGGCTGCAATTTGAGTTTACGATGACAGCGTCCGATGACGGCAAGTCTAATGTGTTAGCTATTACATCAATTACTACTGAAGAAGGAAAATGTTACGTTTTACCTGAAGATTTAAAACCAGTGAGTCATCATTCAAATATTGTAAGAATGAGCTCTTTTTCAAAAATAAAAAACAGCATAAAGAAAAGACATCAAACTAGAAAAATATGGATAAAGTTAGATGATGATCAAAAGAAAACATATCTAGATGAGGAAGGTAATTTGCAATTTTTAAATCAATATTTGGAAGAAACGAACCCAAAGATAGCAAAAGGCAGGGATGACAACTTACAACACATCCTGGAAAAATTAATAGAAACCACGATAAAGAATGAAAGTCAACATAATTTAAAGAATATTTCAGAGAAATTTATTATAGAAAAATTTACAACTAAAAATACTAATGCAGGGCAATGGATAGATAATTTTGAAAAAGAATGTGAGCGTTTTGATATCACCAAAGATGAAACTAAAATAGAAATATTGAGGTTATTCATGGAAAAATCTTGTTTAGACTGGTATAGCTCGATGCTCATTAAACTTACAATGAATTCTGACTGGAATGAATGGAAGGAAAAATTTGTAGAAACTTTTAAGAATCAAGGATGGGACGTAGTTTCATATGCTTACGCATTCAGATATAAAGAAGGACTATTAATTGACTATGCTATAAAAAAAGAACGTCTTATGCTAGATATAACAAATCTGTAGACTCCAAAACAATGATAGATTTTATTGCAATTGGTTTGCCAGGGTATATCTTAAATAAATTAAACAGGGACGAACTCAATGACACTACTGACTTGTTCAATGAGATAAGAAAATATGAAAGTATAATGTACAAGAAGAGCTCAACTATGGTAAGAAGTAGTACATTTTTTCATAAAAATAAAAAAACGAATGAGAAGGTGCCATGTAAGACATGTGAATCTTTAAACAAAGGAATAAGATATCATCCAGAAGAGTCGTGTTGGTTTAAGAAAAATGAAATTGAATATCAACAGACGTTTAAAACCAAAAATATAAATAATAATTCCATTATTGAAGTAGATATGAATACTGATAAAAAAAACGAGTAACTACACCATTAATCAAAATTAAGCTCTTATTAGAAAATAAATTAGAAGTGAGCGGTATTTATGATTCAGGCTCACAGATCTCTTTAATAAATTCAAGACTGATTAAATTGAAAGAAAAAAAAGATGATAAAAATATAGTATATATGAAAACGGTTAATGGTGTGAAAAAAACAGAAGGTTTGATAACAACAAAAATTAAAATATTTGATTTGGAAGAAGAGGTAGATGTATATATAGTTGAAAATGATGACTTTGAAGATTTTATAATTGGATTGGATATGATAAAGAAGTTCAAACTAACCCAAAATGAGGACTTGCAGATAGAACAAAAGAAAATAACTAAAGTGTCTAAAAATAATAAAAATGGAGAAAATCATCTAAAAATATTTTCAATAAATTTTAATGAACACATAGAAACACAAGAATTTGTAAGTATAATAGATCATTTAGATATTGAAAAGAAAATTGAGATAGAGAACATAATAGAGGAATATAAAACAATTTTCGCTAAAGATAAGTATGATATAGGGTCGGTTAGAAACTATGAAGCTCACATAGATTTATTAGTAAATAAATATTGTAGTAAAAGACCATACAGGTGTACAATAGAAGATAAATTAGAGATTGAAAAGCAAATATCTATGTTACTAAAGAACAACCTAATAGAAGAATCTTACAGTCCATTTGCTGCTCCAGTAACAATGGCTTTTAAAAAAGGTGAAAATAGAAAATCCCGTTTATGTATAGATTTCAGAGAATTAAACAAAATTGTTGTACCACAAGCTCAACTTTTCCCATTAATAGATGATTTAATTATTAAAACTAGAAATTGTAAATATTTTACTACACTAGATATAAACTCAGCATTTTGGGCAATACCACTACGAGTTGAAGACAGAAGTAAAACAGGATTTGTTACACAAGATGGCCATTTCCAGTGGACCTGCCTTCCTTTTGGCTTGAAAACATCACCAGCAATTTTCCAACGGATTTTAAGCAATATTCTAAGAAAACACAATCTCACTGCATACTCTGTAAACTTTATTGACGATATTCTGATTTATTCATCCACCTTTGAAGAACACCTAAGACATATAAGAAACGTATTAGAGGCAATATTAAAAGAAGGTTTTAGATTGAAATTTCAGAAATGTACCTTTGCTTCAGATTCAGTAAAATACCTTGGTCATATAATTCAGGGTAATTCAGTAAGACCACTAAAAGATAATTTAATCTCAATAAGAAATTTTCCAACCCCTAAGACGCAAAAGAATATTAGACAATTTTTGGGAAAAATCAACTTTTATCATGAATACATACCAAGAAGCGCAATTATCTTAGACCCATTACATAATTTATTAAGAAAAAATCAAAAGTTTGTGTGGTCAGAAAAATGTGAAGAATCGTTTAATCAAATAAAAAGATATTTATGTTCTCAACCTGTGCTAGAAATATACGACAAGATTTACCAATAAAAATTTTTACTGATGCATCTTCAGAGGGTGTTGGGGCAATATTAAAACAGACACAACTTGACGGTAAAGATAAACCAGTGGCATATTTCTCAAAAAAACTGAACGAATCTCAAAAACAAAAGAAGGCTATATACTTAGAATGTTTTGCTATGAAAGAAGCTGTTAAATATTGGCAGCATTGGCGCATTGGAAAACAATTCACTATTTATTCAGATCACAAACCTCTAGAAAATATGAATATTAAATGTAGAACAGATGAAGATTTGGGTGACCTTACATATTATCTATCTCAATATGATTTTACTGTAAAATATATCCCTGGTAAAGACAATTTAGAAGCTGATTGCTTGAGCCGCAACCCAGTATTAGAATCAGAAGATAATAAAGAAGAACTATTGAAAACAGTTAATTTAATACAAATAAAAGATATAATTGAAGACCAAGAAAATAATGAAAGCATAAAAGAAAACAAACAAAGCCTGATACACAAAATAAAATCTATTATAAAAAAACAAAGAAAGATGAAAAGATTATACTCTCAGAAGAATTTAGTAAAGAACTTATAAAAAAGGTTCATACAGATTTATGTCATATTGGTATCAGACAATTACAGAAGAAAATAAGTCCAATATACACAGCTAAAAACCTAACAAAAAATATCATAAATAGTTGCAAAACATGTGAAATATGCATAAAAAACAAATCAAGATGTCAAGAAAAATTTGGATTAATGTCACAACTCGGACCAGCAACAAAACCATTTGAGATAATGTCAATGGATACTATCGGTGGCTTTGGAGGCTCTAGGTCAACAAAAAAATACCTACACTTATTAGTAGACCACTACACTAGATATGCATTTATTGCGACTTCAAAAACACAAAATTCAAGTGATTTTATAAAATTAATAAAAAGAGTACTAGAGACAGACGAGATTGGATTAATTCTGACAGATCAATATCCGGGCATCAATTCAAGAGAATTTAAGCAATATTTGCAGGAAAACAACGTCACACTAATATTTACAGCTGTGAATACTCCATTCTCGAACGGATTAAACGAACGATTAAATCAAACAATAGTAAACAAAATAAGATGTAAAATAAATGAGAAAAGTAATAAGAAAACATGGACAACATTAGCAAGAGAATGCATACAGAAATATAATGAAACAGAACATTCTGTCACAGGGTTTGCGCCAAAATATTTACTAGATGGTACAAATGTCAGTATTCTACCAAATGAAATAAAAACAATTAAAAGGAAAACGAGTGGATTGCTGATAGAAAGATAGCATTAGAGAATACAATAAAATCCCACAACTACAATAAGAAAATATTTGACAGAAATAGAAAAGTTTTAGAGTTGAATATAGGAGACAGTGTATATATAGAAAACGGAAATAAACTAAATAGGAAAAAATTAGACGAGCTACTAATAGGCCCTTTTAAGATAATAGACAAAATATCAAACTCTATTTATAAGATTGACACGGGCAATAGAAAAACAGAATCATCTTTATTCCATATAACAAAATTAAAACCTGTAACGACAGAAGAAGAAGACGAAATAGAAGAAAAAGATTATGATGATAACTTATGAGTACTTATGTAGACATATCATTGAGAATTTTCTCTCTTAGGGGGGGAGATGTAATGACATAATATATCATTTTATTATTTTAAATTTACCTCACATATATTGTCTGTGGCAGATGAAGCACATTTGACAAATAGTAATTAATGGTGGATGTTAGAATGTATTGTTAAAAGTAATATTATAACATCTTATAGAAAGATAAACATAAAGATTCTTGAGGATTCGATATTAGTAAACTTTAAATGTCGTTTCTTTGTATTTTCAGGTAATGTTCTTAGTAAAACGATAAATAATAAGGAAATATTGTAATATTGTTAAAGCTTATTAAATAAAATAAATCTTTGTATTTTCAGAGAAACAATTTGTGGTTTATTTAGAAAATCCTCAACAATATCTTATATATATATATATATATATATATATATATATATATATATATATATATATATATATATATATATATATATATAATATATATATATATATATATATATATATATATATATATATATATATATATATATATATAATATATATATATATATATATATATATATATATATATATATATATATATATATATATATATATATATATATATATATATATATATATATATATATATATATGTACATAGCTTTAGAGTTCCACCACATAGCACACAATATCTAGAAATATCTATGGAAAATGAAGAACCGGAGTGTCTAAACACTTAGTTCCTACCTTGTTATGTAGAATTACATTGTGACTACAACTTTACTGGCAAAATATACATCCTACTCGCCTTTTTTTATATATATCGTACTTTTTTCAAATCAAACCGTTTACACTCAAATTATTAACATATTTTTTTGTTTATTCTAGTAAATGATTAAAAAATTAAAATATTATGTTCTCATGTAAGTGACTGTATTGTGTTTTTTTGAGAAATAAATATCTTTAAACAGCTTACCTGGCCATATAAAAGATGAAACGTAAAACCAAAGACAAATAACAAATATCTCACCGAATAAGAGCAAAACGATCGTAGCAACAAGCAGGGCGCCGCCCATCATTGTGAAGTCCCACTTGGTCTGCATCGCAAATATCGTCAGCGCGAGA
>JAZFAU010001145.1:0-21734 GCA_037178615.1 Dione vanillae
TTTTCCCATTTCATGATTTTTAAACGTGCTGTGTAACGCGTGATGTAGTCATGATAAAATATAAATGACATAAAGATCTAGTGCTTTTTTTTTTTGTTGACGCAAGGGGAAATCTTCATAGATACCCGACTTCTGGGGGGGAGGCCGGGTTATGTGAGATTGTACTCACTAAAACCCCCTGCGATGGCCGCCACAGCATGAAAAAACGGAGAGGCTACGGGATCGCTTTCGCAGCACGTCCGCCGCCTCTCCCGTGCGTTGTTCCGCTCAAAGATCTAGTGCTACAAAACTACTACCTAAAGTCATCAATCCGTCACCTTTCACTGAAAAAAATAACCAAATGACAAAGAGATATATACCTCTTTACCACTTTGATGGGATAGTTTATGTTTGCGTCATACTTGACAAATGGCATTTTATTATGATAAAACAAATAAATGATTACCTACTTGTTTTATAATTTTATCATGTTTATGAACACTAGTCAAAATCATGCATACACCCTCTATAGACCTTCTTGTCAAGAAATCTAGATGGAAATTGAACCATAAACCATCGCGTGCGTACAATTCTTTAATTCCCATATAAATTCTATTTAACCCATTTCTTTATATGAGATTAAGATAAATCAAATTTTAAGCGGATATAATTATTTTCGTTATTCCTTTATCGAATTATGTATCGCGTGACAATAGAGCGTATAAAATTGTGTAGGCTTTATTGCATGATGAATAAAGCGGATTTGTGGCAGCGTGCTAGAGCTCAGCTACCGGGACGTTCTTTGTGTAAACCTGCGTCTTGTTGCAAATTTTCTTTAATATTTACTCATCTTTTAAAATCATTAGATTTGAGGGCAATATTTTCGTTATTTTTCCACTATTATTTAGACACCAATTTCACTTTAGATTTAGTGATATAGCTTTAGGTCGATACATTAGCTTCACGCTTTATCTTGTATACAATGGGGATAGCTGAGAAAATATAGTGTCAATGCACTTTCTACTTCATTTTTCTCAATCTTATCAAAATCGTTATACACTGTTATACTGTGCCATGAGATAGGTATCCCTTAAATTGAATTTCATCTTCTGTATACTATGCTACTCATATAATATATGTATATGTATAGTCAAGTGACACGGTCGCATGCTAAATGGACTAGCATCTCGTAATAACCGTGCAAGCAGGATTACACGGCCACTATCCGCTCCTGTAAACGAGCCAAGGGATTTCTGAAACCATAATATATGGATAAATTTGATCATACTATTATGTTGATTTTAAGGCGATTTAAAAGTATGTATAAAAAACTAAAAAAACACATTTCATTATTTGAAAGTATTACGTTAATTTATATAGAATAAAAAATTCTCAATTTGATCGAAGCGGGATTTGAACCGGCGCCCTCTTGCGAACCGTGCAAACGCTCGTGCCGCTGAGCTTCCAGTTGCTCAGTAGTGGGTTCAAATCCTGCTGCGATCAAAATTTTATATAATTATTATATCTTTATATATCTTTTAGTATTTTTTTATCGTCAATGTCGACACTGAGCTTAAAAAAAAATACTAAAGTAACACTTTAAAAAAGTCATCAAAATAAATGAATTAATCACGTACATCAGGGTAAATGAAATATAATAACAATAATTACTATACTTTATAAGAGACTTCCGCTTGATTTCGACATATTGCGTTTTGAACAGCGAAACTTAATCTCGCGTAAGCGCTTTTTTACAATTTATCGTATTTTTGTTATTTTACATTTATTATTATGTTGTAAATCGATTATTTTGGCTTGGGAATAAGTAAAGAATATAGAAATGATATTTAATTAATTTCCACCCTTATATTTAATTAAGCGTCTATGAGGTGACTGCAGTTAAAATAATGTCAAATAAATAATACGTTAACAATACGAGCTCCAGTCACGGTAGAATATAACAAGGTGCATGTTTACTGCTCTGACCAAAACGCATGCTATTATTTCTTTTTTTTTTATTAACAACAAAAAAAATTTCATGTTAAATATTATTTGTCAATATTTCAACAAGCGGTGGATATTTTCTTTGAACACAGAGGGTTAAAACTCTCTTTTTCACACTTTCCCTCCACATTTCATGTAGGGTGAAGGAATTCATCGCCGCAATTTATCGAAATATTTTCATTTCGATTTTTTTCACTCTAGTATAATGAATGAATGCTCTAAAGGTATTCACTACTAGGTTCCTAAGGTTTTTGAAGTTGCCTCTGCCTATCCTACTAATACGAGCTATCTAGATACTAATAAACGAGCGTGAAACTATAAAATTAAAACATACTAGTATCTTCGATAGTGTGTTTTCGAAAGTCAACCGAGGTCTCCCCTTACCTCTCTTACCACTTACTTTTGCATCGTAAATCTTTTTTACCATTCTTTCGTCACTCATTCTTTCGACGTGCCCAAACCATCTGAGCACGTTCTTCTTCATTGTTACTGTGACATCCTCGCTGGTACCTACCATCCTGTGTACCTCTTCGTTGCGGATTCGGTCAGCTAAGCTGACTCCGCATATCCTTCGAAGAGATCGCATCTCCACAGCATTCATCTTTCTTTCATTCTTCTTCTGTAATACCCACGTTTCACTGCCATATAACAGCGTCGGAACCGAAACTGCATTGTGTACGGCCAAACGTGCAGCGACGCTGACGTTCTGCCATCTCAACAACGCAGCTAAGGCACCGTTCATTCTGTTACCGGCAGCAATACGTCTTTTTTTTGTTATATAGCCAGTATAGAGTAGGAGAACGAACTTGAGTCCAAGATACTCCGTACTTCACTCTCTGTTCATTTCAAGACTTTTTGTTAGTTGAGAGAATTTTTGTGTGTTGAGAAGCGGAACGCCGCGTATCACTTTCACCTATTAAATAAAATATATATACATTAATAAAGTGGTAGAATTTATTTTTTTGTTGAAAACACTGAATCAAATGACATAAATCAATTAAGAACTACATTTCAGAGTAATTCCCTACCAGTACAGGCCGTCGCCTATAATCAACTGCCCCAATAGACATACATAGTTTCATCACTTTTATAATCTATATCACCTAAAACTACCCTAATTTTAAAAGACACCCCTAAATATAGGTTATAAATATTTAAAACAATATATTTGTTCTATATACAAAGCGAGTTTATCCTTACAATGTAACATCGTCAGTGTTTCAAGCACGAGTATGACATTACTCAGGCGGCCCGTAACGCTCACATGCGCCGCACATTAATGCAGGTACTTTGCATGGCTTACAACATTTATGGCTTTCTCTTAATATTGGCCACCTATAAATAATGTGACTTGTCTTTGTCTATTTTTAAGCTTTATTTTTGAATTATTTTAAGCGTTCTGTTTAATTTTTCTGTTAGTACAAAATGCACATAAATGTAAAGCTTTTTTTATTGAATTGAACCTTGCAAGGATGACTATTTTTTCTTGTATATATATATATATATATATATATATATATATATATATATATATATATATATATATATATATATATATATATATATATATATATATATATATATATATATATATATATATATATATATATACCTACACGATGTATTACTTTTGTAGGTTCATTTAAAATACCTGTTATAATATATTTCCATTTTATAAAGCAAATAGAGAATTATTACTGAAGTGCTTACAGAACTTTGCCGACTAATTTGTCCCGAGTGCTCTTGTGTAGTACCTAAATGTGTGTTATTATTATATAATATATGAAGGATAAAGTGTACTACACGTTCACTTGATGTGATAATTGTATACGTTTGAGTAGGTATATTATCTTCGTTTTTATTACAAAACACAAAGTAAAAAATTAAAGGCATATTAGCATTAGAATTTACAGTACTAGGTTTTGCCTGCGATTCCGATCGTGTGTACTTATTGCTTACTAGTATTTATTATGTTGTATTTTTATTATTTCATATGAAAGTATATAAAGAACTTTACACTTCCACTATTTTAAAACTAGCTCTTGCTTAGTCAATTGAAAATGATTAACTCTTGTTGGAGGGAACTCTGACTTACAGTACAGTATTGATAACTTTCATATATTAAAAGGAAGGTGTCCTTATAGATCGGTCCCTAGTACCGCTCGCCCTTGGCCGATACTTTCTTATTATTCGATACACCTATTCCTGAGATTACGCTAACAAAACCTCCCGGTTTTAAATACAACTGCAGATTAAAGTAATAAAAAACGAACTTAAATATGAAGAAAAAAGCTCGTAATTTAATTAAAACATACAATATGAGCTTTACCGGGCGGTATAAAAATATGAACATATACATATAAATGTAAGTTCTTTGTTAAAAATATAAACAGCGTTTTAAAATACAAAAGTGGAAGTGTAACAATAGACGTGGGTAATTTTAATAATTTTAAAACCTAATGTTAAGCGAAATTTACTTTTCAAATAACATGAAACGAGAAATATGCGAGAATTAGTTTAAAATTAAAAAAATAGACTAACTTTGACACGTTTGTTTGTTAACGTCACTGAGTTGAGCTTAATAGCGTTTGTAAGAATTCTTATTACATGGTATAAACTAGTGCTTTATTTTTTTACGAACTGTTGGTTTATTAAAAACGTCATTTACTCTTATGGTACAGTGAAAAGGGTTAGGTCGTTCTTCAAAGAACCTGCTTTTCAGTCTGCTAGGTGGTAGCTTCCTGTAGGACTGAAACTAAATTCATATAATTTTATTCAAAATAAAAATTCACAAACATTACCACCAGTTCACTAATGTTATTGCCTCAAACCTTAGAAGAACCGGCGAAACTCAACGGGAGATATTTTTTAAAATGGTCATATAGTTTTACATTTTTAATTAATTTTTGACAACTGTTACTTAATTTACCAATGTAAATGTAAATATATTTTTAGCTTTACAGTCTATTTAATTAAATTATATTTTGATTTAGATTGTTAACACTATGATTTTAGGTTCGACTCCCATTAGGGGGTATTACATTTACATTAAATTTACTACCGGCTCGCCTGTGGTTCGCTTAAACAATAGGAATTTTGATGAGTTATATCGAAATAGTATGGGAATTCATAGTGTTAATGTCAGTTTTCATTTGTTTTGCTTACTCTTAAATATCTCGGTTTTTTTACCGTTTGCTCTGTTCGAAAAATAGCTTATAGTTTGTTCCACCACCTTATATCACTAGTACATACATACATACATACATATCTTCACGCTCTATCCCTAGCGGGGTAGTCAGAGAGAACGGAGCGCCAAACGCTGCGGTCCCTACATACCTCTTTCGCCTCGTCCACTGTCATTAACCTCTTCATGCATGCTCTCCGAGGAGTCCTCATGCTTTTTACGTGACCTTCCTCCAGTATCTTCGATACTGTGTTTTCGAAAGTCAACCGAGGTCTCCCCTTACCTCTCTTACCACACACTTTTCCATCGTATATCTTTTTTACCATTCTTTCGTCACTCATTCTTTCAACGTGCCCAAACCACCTGAGCACGTTCTTCTTCATTCTTACTGTGACATCCTCGCTGGTACCTACCATACTGTGTACCTCTTCGTTGCGGATTCGGTCAGCTAAGCTGACTCCGCATATCCTTCGAAGAGATCGCATCTCCACAGCATTCATCTTTCTTTCATTCTTCTTCTGTAATACCCACGTTTCACTGCCATATAACAGCGTCGGAACCAAAACTGCATTGTGTACGGCCAAACGTGCAGCGACGCTGACGTTCTGCCGTCTCAACAACGCAGCTAAGGCACCGTTCATTCTGTTACCGGCAGCAACACGTCTTTCCACATCCATTTCGTATCTACCATCTCTACTTAACATACTTCCCAAGTATACTACTTCATTCACTTGTTCTAATAAATTTCCGTTCACGAAAATCTTGCAATCTGTCCTTTCCTCGTCTCTTTCAAATACCAGAACCTTTGTCTTACTTGCATTCAGGCTTAGACCATTAGTTTCACACCCGTCTTTCAGAATGGTGACCAATGCCTGCAACTTGCTTTCTGATGATGCAATAAGCACTGCATCATCTGCGTACAACAAGCAATTTACCTTCAAGTCACCCACTTTTACACCCATATCACTTTCTTTCAGTCCTTGGAGACAGCTATCCAAATACAAATTGAACAACCAAGCCGACATGGCGCAGCCCTGTTTGACACCCGATTGGATGCCAAACCGAGGCGACATGTCGGCTCCTACTCGCACACAGGCTGAGTGATCTCTATAAAGAGACTTTACAGCCTGCAGCAAGGGTCCGCTCACATTGTACCGGGGTAGTATCTCCCACAATTTCTTTCTCAAAACCCTGTCAAACGCCTTCTCCAAGTCCACAAAAGCACAGAAAACCTTTTGGTTTACAGCCAAAAACTTCTCTGTGATCATGCGGATGGAAAAGATCTGATCCATGCATCCTCTTCCAGGTCTAAAACCTCCTTGGGCCTCCCACAGTAGCCTTTCGGATCTTTCTTGCATTCTTCTCGCTAAAATTTTTGCATATACTTTACCACCTAAGCTAATCAAACTGATAGCCCTATAGCTTGCACAGTCTATCTGTGAACCTTTGCCTTTATACAAAGGCACGATGACTGCACTTTGCCAATCATCTGGGACCTCCCCCGATTTCCAGCACAAATTGCACAGAAACCAGAACAAGTCCAAGATGCGAGGTCCACCATATTTGATCATCTCGGCAGTAACTCCATCCGCTCCCGCTGACTTACCACATTTCAAGCTTCTTATTGCACTCTCAACTTCTTTTATACTGATTTCGCCATCTGCTACATCAAGACTCGGCTTGTCGCTGTTACTTGAGGCAGAAGCGTCATCACATTCATACATCTCCTTATAGAATTCCGCCCATCGCTGCAAAACGTGTGATCTGTTTGTGAATATCTCACCGTCCTTCGAAAGCACCCCTTTCATTCTAAAGGTTGACGAACAACTCCGTGAATCACTAACTTCTCGCCAGAAAAGCTTCGTGTTATCCCGGAAGTTGCTCGTCAACCTTTCATCTCTTTTACTCTCGTTTATTTCACGCTTCATCTTTATCAGTGCTTTCGTTTGGTGCTTTTGCAGCTTGTACTCTTTCTTTTTAATCTCTCTCATACTTTTATTCTTACCCGAGGCTTTATAATCCTGCCATGCCTTCTTCTTTCTTTCTACAGCATCTCTCACTTCATCATCCCACCATTCGTCACGCTTTTTACTAAAGCCTCTTTTCATTGTACCACATACCTCTGTCGCAGCTTCCACCATGCAGTTCCTAAGGTTCTGCCAACATACTTCAACGCTTTCATTTCCTGTTTCACAACTGTCTAGCTTTTTGGAAACCCTTTCTGTATACTCCTCTCTGATCGGTGGATCTTGAAGCTTCCAGCTTCTTATGCGATAATTCGATTCCAAGTATGAACACCTTGTGCGGTTACGCCATCCTACGAACAAACCCCTAAATCTAGCAATTACTAGATAGTGGTCCGTTCCCAAGTCGGCACCCCTAAACACACGTGTGTCCATCACTTGTTTTCGAATCCGCTGATCCACTAGGAATAAGTCAATCATACTTTTCTCTCCCATGCGCTCCCACGTATACATGTGAATTTGTTTGTGGTCAAACATCGTGTTTGCCACAAACAAATTCCTTTCCTTGCAAAGTTCCAAAATGAGCTTTCCAGCCTCATTCACTCTTCTGTCACCATATTGACCTAACACACCTTCGTAACCACTTCTCGCGGTTCCGACCCATCCATTCATGTCTCCACATAATATTAATTTTTCATTTCCTCTAACACTGCCTAGAACATCCCTGACACTCTCCCAAAACCCCTCAAGCTCGCTCAATGAAGCTGAGGATACCGGCGCATATGCCACCAACAAGAATATTCTTGTAATCCCCAGCTTGAAGCGAACCCAAAGCAGTCTAGGGTTGATCGCCTCGTACTCTACCACTGCACTAACCAATCGAGAGGACAATAATACACCTACACCTTGACACCCGCGTTCGCTCTCTGGAACGCCGGCCCAGAGAGCGACGCGGCTGCCCGGCAAATCGGTTGCATCATTGCCCTTTCGCTTGGTCTCAGTCATACAAATGACATCCAAATCTCGCTCATCCATCACATCTAATAGTTCATTCATCTTCTGGTCCATCCCTCCTCTTACATTCCACGCAGCTATTTGTAGCTCCGTCCTCCACTTCCCGCCGTTCCGGACATGGCGTGCTGGGTGGCGGTCCCCAACGCCGCATTCGTCTCCACTTGTCACACCAGCGGGGACGCACTGGTGCGCGTCGCCTCGGGGGGACGCCCTAGCAGTGTGCTCCCGTATGGTGCTCGTGGCTGATGGAATGTTGCAGCCCTAGGTAGGGCTGGCAGGGATCGCTACGTGCAAGCCTTCCATCTTCGACCCACTATCACTAGTAAAAGGTACCAAAATATACGAACTGCTTCACCACCTGTTTGAGAGAAAAGAATGAACGAATAAGCAAGGATAGGCCGACATTAGTTTAAAAATGTCGTATTGAAATTGCCGTTGTCGAATAGCGTCATATTGAAGTCAAAAATAAATTATGAAATATGACATTGTATAATGTTATAATGTTCGCCGCAGCTTCCAATGGTGGTGCTTTTCCGATAGGTCCAATTCTAAATAATTCTGTTGCATAGATTCGGCTAATTCAGAGCAATGGGCTGTGTTATGTTAACTTTCAGAACATTGGTTGATTGAGACTTATTGAGATAACCTGCGAAATCAGAAAACCCCAAAAAAAGTCTAGCGAGGTCAAATCACTTGAACTTTCGAGCGATAAGGCGGGTAGCTTCAAAGCGTCGTTTGCGACGATCCAATCGACGATATCCATAGTGTTGTTCGCTGTGTGCAACGTATCGCCGTTTTGTTCATTTTGTTTGATTTCGGCTAAAAAAAATGGCAATCATTGATCTGTACGTCAACTATTACCATAGTGATGGCCTCGCCAACGTAGTAATCGACAAATTATGGACAAGCAACACCACTGGACCAAAATCCGCTCCACATAGCAACTTTTTACATTGCCACCTGGTTAAACTCATATAGATTATGGCTTTTCCATATACAGCAATTTTTCGTATATGGAAAGACCATAACCTAGGCACGTAATACGCGCAACGTTTGTACTAAGGAACACTTATTTTGATAATAAAATTTTATCATTTAGACATGCTGCTCAATCTTGTAACTTGTCGTGGTGATTTGGAATTAGTTATTGAATAATACAGATTTGACGAGATGACACCAAAATACCATGGTCGCCACAAAGTGTCAACGTCGACCCGTCCTATTTGAAAGACCTTATAATTATTTTGTGTGTTAAAAACTATATAACGATTTAGTAATTTGTCATCTTCTTTTTTTTTATTATTTTTTTTATGGCTTCACGCTTTATCCCGCACATCGCAGGGTAGGCAGGAACCATACGAACCTAGTGTTAAGACATTCCATTGCTGAGTCCCTGCTTTTTTCCGTCCTCGCTTTCCGCCTTTTTCTAGGCATTGCGTGTTGAGTAGCGGAACTCAACGGCGTGCTTTCCCTAGTTACCAGAGCGAAGAAAATGGAAATAGAAAAATTCATCTTCCTCGAGTGGGAATCCAACCCAGAAACCGTCGCGTTTACAGGCAGACGCTTACGCCTCTGCGTCACGACGGTCCTCTTTTTCTTTTTATTTATGACGTTCCGAGCGTGTCAGTGGAGCATAATTCACTTCGCCAATGTCACATTGAATGGAAAAACTACTATCACCTTCGTTTAACTAAATCCTAAGAGTATAGGGTTTTCAATAACACTATCCATAGTGTTTTCGAATGTATGTAAAAATATACATTTAAATTTAGTAGAAAAATGTCTTATTAAGGGTTTGCTAGTTATGCAAAAATTTTATTTAATGTAATATATTTTCAACGTCATATAAAGTTTATGCTACTTCTATTATATTGTTTTGAGACATGCCGGACTTATATTGCGATGTCCGGAGAGACCATTTGTAAAGTGTTACTACTGTGAATTTTTATCTGTTTATTTTAAAATAGTTTGATATACACACACACATTTTAATGTTTCGACTTTAAATAGTCACTGTCATATGTAACTCTTAAGTTATTTTTATTCAATCACGCGTACGAAGCCGCATAAACGTATAAAATGTGTAATAAATTATATATAAATATATTAACTAATAATAGCAACTCTGTATACGATCCTATTTGCTGCGTGATGCTATTTGGTTTTATATGAGATTAAAATTAGAAAATTAAAAAGCACAACCTATGACAATTCTTAATAATATTTTTTTAGCTTTACGCTTTTTTCCCGCACATGGTAGGATAGGCAGACGGAACTGCAGGAACCATAGGAAATTAGTGTTAAGATACTCCAGTCCCTGCTTTCTGTCTTTTTTGGAGCATTGCGTATTGAGTGGCGGAACTCAACGCCGCGCTTCACTTAGTTGCCAGAGCGAAGAAAAGGGAAATGTAAAAACCCATGTTCCCCGAGTGGGAATCGAACTCACAAACCACCGCGCTCGCCGTTATTCCACTGTGGTACGACGAGGACCGTCGTATTTGTTATATTACCGATTTACCAACTATAATATTCTAAAAAACATAAGTTTAATTTAATTTCATTTAAACTAGCTAAGCGAGGAGTTGAGTTTCGTCACTTAACGGAGTGTCTTAACACTAGGTTTCTAAGCGGGATAACAAAAACTCAAAAAACAGGTAAGAATAATACAAGCATATTATATTTAATAAAACAAAAAAAATGTAAGAAAAATCGAAAAATTCAATAAGCTTCAAAGAAAATAGACAAAAGAAGACTCATCGTTTACGTTCATCTCATATTGCAATACTGTTTTGTTCAAATGTTAATAGAATTTGCATTGCACTGAGTACCGCAGACTTGTGGTTTTATAAACACCGCGTTTTCTCATATAACTTTCAAAGTGGAATTGGACGGAAATAAGGCCAACAGACCAATGCTATATTGTTGATTCAGTTAGAAAAATAGTTAGTCAGATTGTAAGCGTAATAGTTGTGGGTTCAAAACAATTGAAGCTTTTGACAAAAGCTCAGAATCGAGACGAGAAAAGCTTTTGAGAAATTCAATACTCTTTCTTTTGTAGTACTACAATACGTTTAGAAACATGTAATTATTATCTATGTATTATTTATTCAGATGAAAACCTAGGTTTTGTGATATTTACGGGTTGGAACTAAGAAGACAACATTTCGTGTAAAAAGGTTAGATTAGTTAACTTCGTCATTTATTTGTTAACAATTGCCTTATATACTACATGTATTTAATATTGCTGCTCACTGTAATGTGATCATATTTATTGTTATTATTATATTCTATATTGTAAATGTGAGCCCAAATTACATTAATTTTCTATAATATAGCGCTATACATTTACTGGACAACACTTCAATGTCGTAGGGAGGGATTCTTTTTAATTAAATGTTGGTAAGTTAAAGTTTATGACGTCGGGGGACTTGTGACTAATGTTTAGTGCTAATGAATGAACTTTTTAGGGGTCGAAAGCTGAGCTTACTTTTTGATCTCTGCTAAAGTTATTAGGGTGTGTAGGTAAATGTACCTTCGTTCAAATAAATTCTTTTTAACTTTGTACTTTATAATGTATGTATATATATATTTATAGAAAACCTGAATTTTGTGCTTTGCTTAGCTGAGAGAATTCGCACGTGTAAATTTACGTTTTCCATTTTATATTAGTCCCACTAATTTATCTCAAGAGAAAGTATGTAAAATTAATAGTCATAGGTTTTTTTAACATCATGCTTTAACCCGCATATAACCCGTGTAAGAGAAAATCCAGTGACAAGATAATTCTTTCAGCACTTCACAATTTTAATCAGTCCCAACCATTTCCAATTTAACATATTCCAGTGCCAAATTCCATTTAGAAATCAACGCTGCAGAAAATGTTTGATTTTAATAATGAAATAATTTAAAATAATATAAATTATAGAAATGAATGAGACGTAGTAATTGCGTGAGGACCGTCGTGGCACAGAGGAGTAGCATCTACCTGTAAGCACGACGGATTGTGAGTTCGATTCTCACTCGGGGAAGATGGAATTTTTTTAAATCCGTTTTCTTGGCTCTGGTAACTAGGCAAAGCGTGGCGTTGAGTTCCGCCACTCAACACTGCAATGCTTCGAAAAAAGTCGGAAAGCGGGGATCGAAGTGTCTTAACACTAGGTTCCCACGGTTCCTGCGGTTCCCTCTGCCTATCCTGCTATGAGCGGGATTAAGCGTGAAGCTAAAAAAATAAGTTGAATTGCGTAAAGAAACTTAGCAAACTTTCTTTACTTCAAACATATATAAAATTATTCAACGCAGGAATCTAGCGAAAAGTCATTATAAGAGTACAAGTACCAAGAAGATTTGCTATTTCAGCTTACTACTTTCCTTTCATACATATTTTAACTTGAATAATTTCTGAATATATTATCTGCGCTAAAAGCTTCTCATACTGTAGTAGCTATAGTAATAATGCTAACTATTATTTATACAGACGCGACACTGCCTCATGTTTTAATGTTCTTAATAACTAGTCTGAAATTACAGAATTTTAGTACAAAAGGTGGATATTTTTTTAATTTTTTAGTTACGGAAGACAAAGCGCGGCGTTGAGTTTCGCTACGCTGTGAAATGTTCTGAGTTTGTATGGAGAGCAAAAAGCGGGGGGTGTCGTGATATATGAGATACATTAAATCTGGAGTATTTTCAACAGTTTTAAATTACTTTTACCATTCTATTCGTTTTTTGTTAGTTCAAATTAGACTTTTTTATTTTTGCTAAGAGACATACACATATTGCTTAAAGAGTCATCAGAGTCATTATTTGTTAGTATGTACATAAGAAACTACTTAGCTTTTCATGAATTCGTTTGCTTATAAGAAACGGAGCTCAGGGCAGCGCTTCGGCCTTGCGACCCAAGTCTAGGGTGCCTTTTAAATGCGTTGACTCTCATCTACCCTGCTCGAGCGGCAGGAGCCTACTACACGATGAATGATGATCCAACAGATTGCCTTCGAAGAACGTTCTAAAAATGAATTAGTAATAGTTCTAGACAGGCCGAGATATTTTAGCAAAATATAGAGATATATCGCTGTTATACCTCCCGCTCCTAGTTCAACCGCATATAAATTAACTCTAAACATATTCTAGGCTATTTCGTTAGTAAGATCGAATATCAAATACAACGCCTAGTTCGAATTAATTACTTGATTATAATATTTTTCGTCGATAAGAAGCCAATTCAATGACCTCAGTTTAGTAGTACATTTACAATAATATAAAATCTAATTAACGTTTGAAAAAAATAGACATTTATATGTTTATTTATTTAATCAGTACAAATCATAAGTATAAATAAATAAAACAATAATTAAGGTAGGTAGGTCTTTAATCATCGTCTAGCAATTAAACGAAGACATGGACTGATATTTTTCACTTTTTATTATTTTAGTTTGTTTTATAGCTTAAATTATTATTAATCACTATTAAATTCATTTACTTAAGATTCGCATAGTCATATACAGTCATTTCATGTACCCAAATTAGCGTAGACAATATATTATGCTTGATACAAAACCTGACCAGGATAAAAAACATTTTTTCAATTCAAGCAATTCTATTAGTTCTCGAGATTACCCCGTAAGTTCAATTGAAATATTTAGCTATACAATAGTTACTTAGTATAGATTTTCAAAAGAAAGCAACTTGTTCTGTGACCAGAACATTTTAGTTTCGTCATCAACTTATCACAGTCCACTACTGGACGTAGGCCTCCCCAAGTTTGCGCCAAACATCCCGATCCTTCGCAACCGTCATCCAGCCTGCTCGGCAACCCTGCATATGTCGTCGGTCCAGTGGACCGGAGGGCGTCCTACACTACGTTTGCCAAGACGCGGTCTCCACTCCAGGGCTTATCTGCTCCAACGGCCATCGGCCCTGCGGCAGACGTGGCCAGCCCATTGCCACTTACGCTTGTTAATTTTGCGAGCTATGTCGGTTACTTTCGTTCTCTCACGGATAACCTCATTCCTGATTTTATTCTTGAGAGAGACATTTCAGTTTGAATTAATATTATATTTTATCAGCAAGATAGGCAGAGGTAGTATTAAGACACTATGTTCTCAGCTTTCCACCTCTTTACTTTATTACCATTTTTTACTGAATGTTACTTTATTACTAGACGAAGAAAATGAAAATGATTCATTGTCCCTTAGTGAGAGTTGAACCCACAAGCATCAACCCATGATTATGTATAATTTTTTAACATTGAAACAATTGAATTGAAAATAAAATGGATAAAAAGCGTAACAATATCCTTTTTTTAATATAAGCCATTTAACCCAATAGTTTCGGTTTACTAACATTTATAATGCATGGAGTCAGCGGTGCGGTGAACGTAGATCATGGAGTCAACGGGCAAATAATTATAGAATCGATTTTGCCAACGATACAATGCAAACGTTATTTATGGTCGACACTGTGATTATTTATTACACGAGTTATTATTTCAATTAGATAAATTGTGTTATATATATATATATATATATATATATATATATATATATATATATATATATATATATATATATATATATATATATATATATATATATATATATATATATATATATATATATATATATATATATATATATATATATATATATATATATATATATATATATATATATATATATATATATATATATATATATATATATATATATATATATATATATATAATAGTTTGTATAATATTCGTGCTCTAAGACAATAATTAGTTTTCAGACGACAATAGATAGTCAGTCACGCACGTTACGCTGTACCGGCAGGTAGACGTTAAAGCTGTGGTTGTTAGCCTAATTGGTCGTCATATGATATTGACACCTTTCTCTTAAACGACATATTGCTTCATAAATTGTTAGTAAAAACCAGGCTCTTCTAATGTTACAGATATACTGTGTAAAGGAAAAAGTATTTAAAGATCATTTTAAACGGACTTAAAGTAACAAGTATCTATATGAATATGTCTGGTTTAAGCTTAAAAATTTATTCCGTAGTCATTCTTTCTTAAATTACTTTTCACTTCTAGGTTTCTTGGGTCTCTGTAATTTTTAAGTTTTTGTCGTATATTTTATAAACGGTTGACCTTGCGACCTCATTCACGCTCTTACGCCCGAATATTTGCTTTTAAACTACTATTTTACTTTTTACATTTAACTTATAGTATTATAAAAAAGCATGTTTACTCTTTTGGTGGTACTACATTTCTAGTTAATCCTATATGCAAATGATGTATAGCTTTTATAACCCATAAATCTTAAAAGAAATCCAATTAAAGAATAAAATAGAAAAATATATTTGAAAGTTAATATTCATACATCAATGGGTATATGAAGATTACTAACACCAATATATTTGGTTTGACCTGACTTTTGAATCAGGATTTTGATCTAAAATCAACGTTATATGGTAGCATATGTCCGAAACATGCCAAAATACCTCCCAACATCCACAGTATAAAATTCAAATTCGGCTAAAATAAAGTACACGTAGCATTTGGAAATTTAAAACCCAAAAGTCAACAGCGCCAGTGTCACAATCCCATTCTTAGCACTTTCCTTCGGGAACACTTTCCGATTCTAATCAAATAAACGATCGATGCTGAACGACCACCCGCAATCTCTTGGTCTAGTCTTTATTGAAACTCCAGATAAATCTGTATCTATAGTTTAGATAAGTTATCAGTATTATATACTAAAATATATATATATATATATATATATATATATATATATATATATATATATATATATATATATATATATATATATATATATATATATATATATATATATATATATATATATATATATATAATATATATATATATATATATATATATATATATATATCTATATATATAAAAATGAATTGCTGTTCGTTAGTCTCGCTAAAACTCGAGAACGGCTGAACGGATTTATCTTATCTTGGTCTTGAATTATTCGTGGAGGTCTAGGGAAGGTTTATAAGGTGAGAAAAATTCAAATAATTGCCGGGAAAATCCTCAAAACAGCATTTTTCTATTTCCCATACAAACGTTTTCTAAATAAAATGGAGAGTCAATTTGTAATTTATTACCGCTGCATAAAGTTCAAATTCGCGTGCGCGTTGGAGGATCAAATATCGCGTTCTGAAACTCAACAGAAGAAAATTGCATAGTCTCAAAATACATTGTACTGCAATCATAATATTTGACATTAGATTTGACAACCAACTAATATGTCAATCCATCCTGTCGCATTTCAGAGCATGGAAAAAAGTATTACGATATTATATCTATCTTTGTGGATACGTGCGCGAGAACTTTCTTTACTTTGGTGATCCTTTGTGATAGTGACATTCCAAGTAATGTGCTTTTTTTTGTGATAGTGACACTTTACTGCTAAATAAGCGGGTAATTTTCTCACTTTGATTAATTACAATTTACGATGCCGAGGAGAAGACGACCTGACTTAGGTCGTCGTAGTCAATTAAATGTGCGAAGAGCTACCTCACGTGCTAACCGCACTGATGACCAGAGACAGACAGATCAAGAAAATAGTCGTATTGCTATGTCAGAATTGCGTTCCTTAGTGAGTGACAATGTAGGAGATAGGCTTAGAATGCAACGAGTTCGTGCACATCAAACACATCAACAGCAAGCTAGACATAATGAAATTGAGCGAATCCGCAGACGCAGAGCTCCAGTGTTTCTTGAACGAGCTGCATTCCACTATGATCCGGCAATTGATTATTGTGCCGACAAATCGATAACAATTAGGGAAATGAAAACAATTTGTAAATATTGTAAGGCGTTAAAATACACTGGTGAATCTACTGGATTATGTTGTGCTGAAGGCAAAGTAAAATTGCCACAATTGGTCCCACCACCAGATACTTTACGCTCTTTAGTTTCTGGGATTGGAAATGATTCTAAACACTTCTTGACCAACATTCAGAAATATAATAACTGTGCTACACATATTATACAAGACAATTTTATGCCCACTTTCAAGGTATTATATAAGAATATTTTTTTATATTATTGAAGTTTGTACTAAAATATATGTATCGAAAATAATTAAAGGACACATTTTTAAAAATTACAGATACAAGGACAAATTTATCAATTACTGGGAACTCTGTTACCACTACCTGATGCAGATCATCAATTTTTACAAATTTATTTTATGGGCAATTCAGATGCGGAAATTAATAATCGTTGTGCTCACAATCCCACAGTGAAGAGAACCATTGTCCAACAATTACAAATGTTTCTTCATCAGAATAACAATTTAGTAAACATGTTCAAAATAGCATTGGATCGGATGCCATCTTATAGCCATAATATTATTATTCGAGCTGACAAAACACCTGCCGGTGAACACACAAGAAGGTTCAATTCACCTACCATTGATGAAGTGGCTGTTGTCATTGTAGGAGAAAATTTACAATCAAAATTTACAATTTAGAGATATTGTGCTTCATCGTCGGAATAGTGATTTAAAACGTGTATCTGAAACACACAGGAGTTATGATGCACTACAATATCCTTTGATCTTCTGGCAGGGAGAAGATGGATACATAATAATATTGAACAAGATTAAATAACATTTTTATCTAAGTAACAATGTAAACATTTATAATTTTTGATTGCAGGTGCTGAAACCAACAAAAAAGTTAGTGCTATGAATTTCTATTCATACAGACTCATGATCCGTCAAGGTGAAGTAAATCATATTTTGATGTGTCAACGACTTTTTCATCAGTTTGCAGTTGACATGTATGTCAAAATTGAGACTGAACGATTGACATACATCCGTTTGAACCAACGACGGCTACGATCAGAGGAATACATCCATCTCCGCGATGCTATAAATTGCTGATGGCAATGTGAATAATGAAGGAAGAATGACAATTTTGCCAGCTACTTATATCGACACCGTAATGAACCAGGATGACGTAATCAAATATCCCACTGAGTTTTTAAATTCACTGGAATTACCTGGATTACCACCTCACAATTTGCAGTTAAAAGTAGGATCAGTTGTTATCATGCTGCGTAACATTAATCAACCTCGACTATGCAAAGTTACAAGACTGGCTGTGAAAAGACTAATGAATAACGTCATTGAGGCGATAATAATAAAAGGAAAATACAAAGGAGAGGATGTCTTGATCCCGCGGATACCGATGATACCAACGGACTTACCATTCGATTTTAAACGCTTACAATTTCCAGTACGTTTGGCCTTTCCACAAACCGTCGTGAAAACAGAAGAGGCCTCTACCACAACAGTCCTCTATCAATTCAACATGTTCGGTTTAAAATTGTAATAAATAATGGATCAATTAAAATTGTTTTGTCGTTGACCTTTCAAATAATTTCTGCCATTTCGTTCTTTTTTAAAAAAAGCAGATTTTCGATTAGGCTTAATATTTTTTAAAAAGATAAGTGTCTACGAGAAATGCATACATACCTACAAACATACATGCATACATGCACATATATGATACGTTGAACTTTTGCTGCATGTCTGGTTCATCCATACATTATCATCACCCGACGAGGCATAAGGACTTTTGATTATAAGGATGCTTTTGTTTATACACACTCCTTGCTGTTTTCTTCTTTGTTGTGGTTCAAAGAGAAGATTTGAATATAGCCAGACAAAAGCTTATTTTGAAAGTGTCATCTCCATAGTGTGATTTTTGTGTGTTTTCGTTTGAAATTCTTGATTATAGGTGGTTTTAGAACAATGAAATATTTGTATATATAGTTTAATATGCAAGAATTAATGTTAGATTGATATGGACGGATATTTATTCTATTTATATATTTTATGCTTTAATTTTTACTGGGTAGAAGGAATTATGGCGATTTGTTTTAAATATATCTCGGATTTCTTAATTATAGTAATAATTTATAGTGGTTTTCAATATTAACGTAATTTTAAGATATTTCGAAAGCAGTCAAGACATTGTGTGTTGTACGGCGGAGCTTAATATAATTGATTTTTTTAAGTGGAGACTGTACTCAAAGTATTTACTGTCAAAAAATGTATAATAGTGTAACGGGCTAGCGTGCAACTGAAACGTGACGTAACTCAATTCGATTTCCATAAAAGAAAAATTAATTATCTTTATTTGTTCTCTCTGGTACAGAGATTACACGGAATATACAAATAAAGTTTGACATATTAGCATTATTAATCCATAAGCCTATGAAGACCTAACCTAACCTAACCATAACCTATGAAAAAGCGTAAAGCGTAAACTTTTTCACATTTGACTAAAACTTTGCCAACTCACTGAGTACTCATGAAAGTAACTTTAGATTTCGGCTACAAAGCACATTTGCCCCAAGCTGACCCGACGCACATTATAAATATTAATAAGTCCTACATATTTATGCCTCGCTTGGACAGCCGTTTGTCTAATTTAATTTCGTAAGCAATGCGGTGTTTCGTATATTCTTTTCTATATTGTTGTGGATATTCTTTATTATATCAATAGGGCTGTGTTTATAGTATTTTTATTTTAATAACATATTTCGACATTGTTAGTTGTGTTTTTTAAAAATATTAGTAATTTTCTTGTTGTTGCTACTCGTCCTAGGTAGCGAGTTCGATAGGAACTCGGCGGAATGTTAGTATTTAATTGTTTTTTTTTTATTTTCACACTTTAAACTAAGCACGGCGTAAAATGTCAATATATATTTTTTAAATAGAGTTTAACGCTTTGCTTTGTCTTAATAAAGCAAGATGGAACCCATAGTTAGCTAGTATCCTATTGGGCTACAATGGTCTCAAGGTCAATATTTTGTATCAAAAATTGGAAAAAAATAACGAAGTGATTTGTTAGCATGTAGTGTTTTTTCTTTTTGTTTTCACGTATATACTGCAATTAAAAGAAATTTAATTTATCTAACAAAATTGGTGTAACATAAAAGTAAACCTGTAGGAGCTTAATGACCATAATTTCCTCTTATCTGAATGAAACTTTAAAGATTACCACGCTAGCTTTAGATATATATAGATATATATATTTAGATATATATAGATATTTTCACGCAACTTCTCTAGTAGTATATCATTTCACTTCTTAGATATTTTAAATCAAAATTTTATCTAGTCAGACTGGAAACAATGTAGCTGTTATAATTGCTTATCCCGCATACACCAAAGTAGGCAGAGGGAACAACAAGAACCGTGGGAATCTAGTGTTAAGACACTCTAATCCCTGCTTTTCGGCTATTTAGAGACCTTGCGTCTTGAATAGTGAAGAAAATGGAAATGTTTTCATATCCAGTTTCTTCAATTCGATTCAATTAAATCGTTCAATTTATCAAAATTTTTTTTTTATATGACACATAAAAAAACGATATTAACCTTTAAAAATATACAAATTTGTTTTTATATTTATTAAGAACGTATGAGTCTACTTGTGAAAAATAAAGTTACAACTATTGTATTTTCTAGTGCCATTTTGTGGTAGTATTGTTACGATGATACCTTCATTTTATTATTAGTAAGAAATCCTTAAATTTATTTTTCTTTATCAATCAGTAATGACATTTAAATATAAGCTTTGGGTATTTCCAAACCAATCAACTCAAAAGAAAGTCGCGAGATACGATGGGTTTCCATTTTGACAAAATTGCCCTCATAAAAGTGGGCTGAAACGTCTAAGGAATCTTAATTGAGTCCGCGTTAAATAGTTAACGTGTAAAGTGTGAGAGAAGGCGGAAAGCGATTTAATTAGAGAAGATTTTGATTCTGTCGGATATATTGTCTGTTACATATAGTTATGGAATTGTATAAATAATTGAAACCTAAATATCATTTTTATAATTCATCTTTATGAATTAAGAATTTCTTGATATATTTTTATACTCGATGTCCGCATACCTAACCTATAATATAATGACTAAGTGATCTTAATTCTCCTTATTTTAGAAGCATATTTAAAATATATATATATTTAAAATTTAAATGGGTGATAAGATAAATGACATGATAATGAAACCGCTGCCTCTCATTTCATAAACCAACACAAATAATACGTCCGAACGAAGACGGTACGCTTGAAATATAGCATCATTAATACCCGAGCACCCGAGTTTGTCCTTAAAACTCTGAAAATCGACCCAGATGTTAAAGATTTACTGAAAATAAACCATTTAGTACGATTATGAGATAACCTGATAAGTCCTGTAATGTACACTTTACGTTTTTACGGTATTTTGGTAGACTAGGCAGATTGATAACACTTTTATCTGCTTTTTTATATAGAACATAGAAGAGTGAGGGTATATATTTGTTATTGGCTTAGTCGATTTATATATAAATATGAATTAAAGATTAATTATTTCAGTTTATTTTGATTTGGTGCTCTCGACAAGATATTTCCTATAATTTTCGACAAAAACAGAAATTTCGACGTTGAAGCCACTTGTCTATCTCAAAATAATACACAAGAAACAGACCAAAATAAATAAAACTGCTGTACAACTACAGATAAAAAATTAATAGCAAATAAAAAAAAATTCTTTACAAAGAGATTCC
>JAZFAU010001146.1:0-21733 GCA_037178615.1 Dione vanillae
TTTACATTCAGAGTCGCGATTTGTAATATTTCAATTTTTTGTTATGTTCGGGGGATTGTAGTCTTTCTCGTATGTCTAGTATATCTAAGTCGTTTCTAGTATGTCTAAATCTTTTATGCCACATTTTAAGGTAACTTTGGGTATTTCGAACCAGGTCGCAAGTATTTGGAATCATTGTCTTTATATTCAACGTGATACAAATTGTTTTCTGTAATTTTAGCAATCATGACTACTTCACTGCTGACTTATAGTGCCAGACGCGACGCGTCGCTGGTGTTCTGCGACAGTTGTGCTTAATGGACACGTCACTCGGCACTAGACAGTGATCGGAAGATCTCATAGGAGCATCTACAACAATCGGTTACCGTTCTGGATGTGAAGTCAGCAGAAGGTCCAGTAAGGAGGCATTATGGCTATCCACGTTTGGAAGACGCGTGGGTGACTCAACTAGTTGGGACAGTCCATTAGCCAGAGCAAGGTCAAATATAGCCCTCCCCGCGTATTCGGTGGGGAGTGACCCGAGCCAATCGGAATTGTGAGCATTTAAATCGCTAAGTAACTATCACAACTACAGCGAAGAGATAAGCGAAAGCATATCATCAATGGCCGATTGCAAGCACTCCATGAGCCGATCTGTTTCTGTATTATCACTATGGGAACTGTACATACATGCGTAGATTCGAACGCGATCGTTATGAATCAATACCAAAGCCAGATAATAGACAGGACGACCTTCAAAAATTAGCAAGACCACGGAATCTTAAGTCAAATGACTTATGAACATAACTACTCCGGCATGACGCATGAAGTTATGCTCTAATTTTTAGCCAGGATAATGAAGATACGACGGGCAGCCTGAGTTTAAGGACTCAGGGAGGGATTGTGGACCCTCCTGGGGTAGATCTCTCTCATTACCGCTGTCATACTCTACATACATATAGGGTTTAGGGTTGGGCTCCTGAGCTCAGTATTACCTAATGCGAAATGCAGTGACAAAAAAGCTATTACTTAACTCCGGTTTTTAAATGCCGAGGTTGGTAAATATTATATCTGGGTTGTGACGACATGACTCTACCACCTAAACAATGATAAAACTTTTCATGGATTAACACCTTACATAGTTCACTCTTTTATTATATATGATTTCATTAGTTCACAATTTTCAATTAATGTCATTTGACTTAAATCCATTGAAAAAGTTATGATAAACATCATCGCCATCGTTTTTCAACCACTCGTACTATTTCCTTCTGGTTTCCTGTATAGAAATATCAATTCCTTTTACTTCAAAACACACTTAGCTTGAAACTTCCACTGTCGAAAGTTATTTCCATGAAACTTCTCCAAATGCGTTGACCCGCGCGGGGTCCCTTTTGAGGTTCTTATATCAGCCACAATGTAGCATTTTCTTTGTCTATATTTTTTCTTCACTTTTATTTCTAGAAGTCCCTGGCCCATAACCTATCGAATTATAGGATTTATCCACAAAAAAAACGTTACTTTCAACAATCAAATTATGTTTTAAGAGAAAATTAGAAGAATTTTAAAAAGTCATTGCGCGTTAAGTGTTTTGAATCGTTACTTACAATCATCAAGAATTGTCATCCGCCACCAGGATACAAGAAGAAGCAGGTTCGTGTAGTCGCATCAACAGGTCAGATCGGCAATAATATCGTACATATCCCGCAGTGAAATATGATGAGACGAGATGTGTTTAAAAAGTAACGCGAATGATGAATTTTCGCGGTTTACGTATATTTAAATTTCTATTTATTTTGTGGGTTATGTTGGTACTTATTTCTCTCACTTATACTGACAAGTTCGGCCATTTTGAATGTTCAGTTAATTGTTGCTCTGCTTGCACGTGTTTTGGTTCGTCCTTCGATATTTACCCTATTCAAGAAAATAGTACAAGAACTTGTATCATTTTTTTGTGAAAAATGTAAATAAGTACACGGATGCATTCCGAATGTTGACTGTGGCATAAAGAGAAGCTACTTTGGACAAAAGCAATGTTTATGGGGCGTACTAAATGTTTTCACGCCCATGGACGCCCGGGCTGGTACTAACAGACGACAAAATTGATGAAGTGAAAAAATTAACAGCATCAATGAGGATTGTTCTGAGGTGTCCCTACGAAAAGATCAATATGAATTAGGTGAAAGTGATGATTACAGTAAAGATTCTGAATCCACTGAAACTGCAGAAATGGAAGGATCTTCAGATAGTGAAGAGGACGGAGGAAGTAACATTGATTCCATTTCTTTAGCACATTCGGATAGTAAAATAATATCATCGGCAAATCTCAGATGGCTGATGAATTTACCGTTTATGTTCAGCCCTTTTCTATCCCAGTTTAGTTTATTGATGGACCATCTCTAGTACAACTATAAAAATTTTAGGAGAAAGTGTGTCACCTTGCCTTACACCTCTCTTATGGGTATCGGTGGTCCTGTCGTCTCAAGTTTAACTCTACTTGTACAGTTGTTGTATAGATACTTTATTATTCTATATATTTGTGTTCAACGTGCTGTGAGCTTAGAGCAACCCATATAGAAGAATGTCGGATTGTGTCGAAGGCTTTCTGGTAATCGATGAATACTACAAAGAGTGGTCTATGGTATACATTATAATTTTCGATAATTGTTCTATTGCGTGTATATGATCTATAGTAGAAAAACCACGTCTAAAACCAGCTTGCTCTATTGGTTGGTGTTCTTCAATACTTTTACAAATCCTCTTTTCGATTATTGAAGAGAAGAGTTTGTATAGTGAGGGTAACAAACTAATAGGGCGATAATTGCCTATATCACTGGGGTCGCCTTATTAGTAGAGTAGAATCATGTTCGACTCTGACCATTGAAAAGGTGTGGTGCCTTCATCTAATATAGAGTTGAAGAGCGCTGTGAGAGGACGGGTAAGATAATTACAACCTATTTTATTGCCTCGTTGGTTATACCATCAGGGCCAGGGCATTTTTCCACTTTCAGCCTCTTTATACCTTCTTTAATTTCAAACTCGTCTATCATTTTTTGTTTGCGAGACATCTTCGACAGGCAGTCGTATACTGGTACAGTCAAATATGTTTGTTTTGTTTTGAGCTGACAGTCATATAGTTTTTTATAGAAATTTGTTGCGGTTTTTATAATTATCGGTCCTCTTGTGTGATAGTTTATTTGTCTCTAAGTTGCTTAATCCATATCTTGTGAGTACTTAGCTCTTTGTACGCTTTTTTTAATGCTGCCAGTGGAATTGATATGTTTTTCTATAGTTTTAGATCGGTGGAGCATGTAGTCTCTTTTTATGTTTTACTTATGAGCTTATATAAAGCTTTTAGTTTGTTTTTCTGTGCTCTGGTTTTAGGATTAATTTCATGTAGTTGTTTCTCCGGTCCATGAGTTTCCTTGTATAGGCTGATATAACACTTGCTTTTCTAGTATGTTGTTCGATGTTATGTGCGACATGTAGACTTTTTACTAGGCTTCGAATTATATTGTCATAGTTCGCTTGGATATCGTGTTGATATTGCAGTTGGGCTTCATGCTTTTCAAGAGATAATTTATACGCTGATATTTCCGCCTCTTCTTTCAATGAATTGGTTATACGACTTGTGTATTTCGTACGGCTTTGTTTAATTTTTCGTAGAGCAAAGATGCACGTAAAGTCTGTTGGTCGTGTGGGAAAGCTTACCTTCAAGACTTGCACATTAAAACATTTTTGTCTAGATTAGTTAAAATGTAATCAATTTCATTCTTTGTGTTTCCATCTGGGGGATTTCCAGGTCCATCTTTTGTTCTTGGGTTTTTTTGAAGAAGGTGTTCATAATACTCAATTTGTTTTCATATGCAAATTCTATCAGGCGCTCCCTCTACTATTTCTTGTACCATATCCATGATTTTTCATTATCAGGCTCTCTTCTGGTCTAGGGTGCCCTATTTTTGAGTTAAAGTCACCCATGACTATTATGTTTTTACCTAAGCTTCTTATAGTTCATTAATAATTTTGTATAAGGATTCAACTTCGTCTTCACTTGCAGCTTCTGTGGGTGCATAGACTTGCATTATATCCAGTTGATATCCATTTATATTTAGCTTTAGAAGAGCAACTCGTTCTGATACTCCAATAAAACTGACGATGCTTTTTTTGAGATATTTTTGAACAATGAAACCAACTCCGTATAATCCTCGTGTTTCCCCTGTATAACAAAATATGAAATCGTCGTATTCTGGATTAATGAGCCGGCCCGCCGAACTTCGGAAAGGCCGATTACGTCGTATTTCCGATTATAATATAAGGCCGATTACGTCGTCGTAGGCTGCACGTGAGAGTTGCTAGTAGAAGTGTAGTTGAGTTTTGATTTTGTGTGATAAAATCTTTCATGTTGGATATCCTGTTCTTTTGTAAGACTGTTTTTGGTCATGTTTTTTTGGTATGTATAAATTCGAGTGACTCAGACAGATTCTTTTATTTGTATTTGTATGACCACGAGAAAATTGTTGTCCTTATCCTTTATTACTATCAGCTTATCATAGCTAAGGTAGGCCTTGTTTTTCTTTTTCAGTTGTTCTTGTAACTCTTTACGCTTATTTCAGATCTCTAAGGGGTAGTCCTCTTTCAAGTAGATGGAGTGTTTTTCAGGGAGTTTCTTATTTCTTAAGATATTAATTTTTAATCCCATTGTGCTGAAGTAATTTTATTGGTCCTGATCGTACCCTTATTTTTTACCCAGTCTTCTAAACATCTTCTATACTAAAATATATATATATATATATATATATATATATATATATATATATATATATATATATATATATATATATATATATATATATATATATATTATATATATATATATAATATATATATATATATATATATATATATATATATATATATATATATATATATATATATATATATATATATATATATATATTATATATATATATATATATATATATATATATATATATATATATATATATATATATATATATATATATATATATATATATATATATATATATATATATATATATATATATATATATATATATATATATATATATATATATATATATATATATATATATATATATATATATATATATATATATATATATATATATTATATTTTAGTATAGAAGATGTTAGAAGACTGGGTAAAAATAAGGGTACGATCAGACCAATAAAAATTACTTTCAGCACAATGGGATAAAAATTAATATCTTAAGAAATAAGAAACTCCTGAAAAACACTCCATACTACTTGAAAGAGGACTACCCCTTAGAGATCCTGAATAAGCGTAAAGAGTTACAAGAACAACTGAAAAAAGAAAAACAAGGCCTACCTTAGCTATGATAAGCTGATAGTAATAAAGGATAAAGGACAACAATTTTCTCGTGGTCATACAAATACAAATAAAAGAAATCTGTCTGAGTCACTCGAATTTATACATACAAAAAAACATGACCAAAAACAGTCTTACAAAAAGAACAGGATATCCAACATGAAAGATTTTATCACACAAAAATCAAAACTCAACTACACTTCTACTAGCAACTCTCACGTGCAGCCTACGACGACGTAATCGGCCTTATATTATAATCGGAAATACGACGTAATCGGCCTTTCCGAAGTTCGGCGGGCCGGCTCATTAATCCAGAAATACGACGATTTCATATTTTGTTATACAGGGGAAACACGAGGATTATACGGAGTTGGTTTCATTGTTCAAAAATATCTCAAAAAAAGCATCGTCAGTTTTATTGGAGTATCAGAACGAGTTGCTCTTCTAAAGCTAAATATAAATGGATATCAACTGGATATAATGCAAGTCTATGCACCCACAGAAGCTGCAAGTGAAGACGAAGTTGAATCCTTATACAAAATTATTAATGAAACTATAAGAAGCTTAGGTAAAAACATAATAGTCATGGGTGACTTTAACTCAAAAATAGGGCACCCTAGACCAGAAGAGAGCCTGATAATGAAAAATCATGGATATGGTACAAGAAATAGTAGAGGGGAGCGCCTGATAGAATTTGCATATGAAAACAAATTGAGTATTATGAACACCTTCTTCAAAAAAACCCAAGAACAAAAGATGGACCTGGAAATCCCCAGATGGAAACACAAAGAATGAAATTGATTACATTTTAACTAATCTAGACAAAAATGTTTTAAATGTGCAAGTCTTGAAGGTAAGCTTTCCCACCGACCACAGACTTGTACGTGCATCTTTTGCTCTACGAAAAATTAAACAAAGCCGTACGAAATACACAAGTCGTATAACCAATTCATTGAAAGAAGAGGCGGAAATATCAGCGTATAAATTATCTCTTGAAAAGCATGAAGCCCAACTGCAATATCAACACGATATCCAAGCGAACTATGACAATATAATTCGAAGCCTAGTAAAAAGTCTACATGTCGCACATAACATCGAACAACATACTAGAAAAGCAAGTGTTATATCAGCCTATACAAGGAAACTCATGGACCGGAGAAAACAACTACATGAAATTAATCCTAAAACCAGAGCACAGAAAAACAAACTAAAAGCTTTATATAAGCTCATAAGTAAAAACATAAAAAGAGACTACATGCTCCACCGATCTAAAACTATAGAAAAACATATCAATTCCACTGGCAGCATTAAAAAAGCGTACAAAGAGCTAAGTACTCACAAGATATGGATTAAGCAACTTAGAGACAAATAAACTATCACACAAGAGGACCGATATTATAAAAACCGCAACAAATTTCTATAAAAAACTATATGACTGTCAAGCTCAAAACAAAACAAACATATTTGACTGTACCAGTATACGACTGCCTGTCGAAGATGTCTCGCAAACAAAAATGATAGACGAGTTTGAAATTAAAGAAGGTATAAAGAGGCTGAAAGTGGAAAAATGCCCTGGCCCTGATGGTATAACCAACGAGGCAATAAAAATAGGTTGTAATTATCTTACCCGTCCTCTCACAGCGCTCTTCAACTCTATATTAGATGAAGGCACCACACCTTTTCAATGGTCAGAGTCGAACATGATTCTACTCTACTAATAAGGCGACCCCAGTGATATAGGCAATTATCGCCCTATTAGTTTGTTACCCTCACTATACAAACTCTTCTCTTCAATAATCGAAAAGAGGATTTGTAAAAGTATTGAAGAACACCAACCAATAGAGCAAGCTGGTTTTAGACGTGGTTTTTCTACTATAGATCATATACACGCAATAGAACAAATTATCGAAAATTATAATGTATACCATAGACCACTCTTTGTAGTATTCATCGATTACCAGAAAGCCTTCGACACAATCCGACATTCTTCTATATGGGTTGCTCTAAGCTCACAGCACGTTGAACACAAATATATAGAAATAATAAAGTATCTATACAACAACTGTACAAGTAGAGTTAAACTTGAGACGACAGGACCACCGATACCCATAAAGAGAGGTGTAAGGCAAGGTGACACACTTTCTCCTAAAATTTTTATAGTTGTACTAGAGATGGTCATCAATAAACTAAACTGGGATAGAAAAGGGCTGAACATAAACGGTAAATTCATCAGCCATCTGAGATTTGCCGATGATATTATTTTACTATCCGAATGTGCTAAAGAAATGGAATCAATGTTACTTCCTCCGTCCTCTTCACTATCTGAAGATCCTTCCATTTCTGCAGTTTCAGTGGATTCAGAATCTTTACTGTAATCATCACTTTCACCTAATTCATATTGATCTTTTTCGTAGGGACACCTCAGAACAATCCTCATTGATGCTGTTAATTTTTTCACTTCATCAATTTTGTCGTCTGTTAGTACCAGCCCGGGCGTCCATGGGCGTGAAAACATTTAGTACCGCCCATAAACATTGCTTTTGTCCAAAGTAGCTTCTCTTTATGCCACAGTCAACATTCGGAATGCATCCGTGTACTTATTTACATTTTTCACAAAAAAAATGATACAAGTTCCTTGTACTATTTTCTTGAATAGGTAAATATCGAAGACGAACCAAAACACGTGCAAGCAGAGCAACAATTAACTGAACATTCAAAATGGCCGAACTTGTCAGTATAAGTGAGAGAAATAAGTACCAACATAACCCACAAAATAAATAGAAATTTAAATATACGTAAACCGCGAAAATTCATCATTCGCGTTACTTTTTAAACACATCTCGTCTCATCATATTTCACTGCGGGATATGTACGATATTATTTGCCGATCTGACCTGTTGATGCGACTACACGAACCTGCTTCTTCTTGTATCCTGGTGGCGGATGACAATTCTTGATGATTGTAAGTAACGATTCAAAACACTTAACGCGCATGACTTTTTAAAATTCTTCTAATTTTCTCTTAAAACATAATTTGATTGTTGAAAGTAACGTTTTTTTTGTGGATAAATCCTATAATTCGATAGGTTATGGGCCAGGGACTTCTAGAAATAAAAGTGAAGAAAAAATATAGACAAAGAAAATGCTACATTGTGGCTGATATAAGAACCTCAAAATGGACCCCGCGCGGTCAACGCATTTGGAGAAGTTTCATGGAAATAACTTTCGACAGTGGAAGTTTCAAGCTAAGTGTGTTTTGAAAGTAAAAGGAATTGATATTTCTATACAGAAACCAGAAGGAAATAGTACGGAGTGGTTGAAAAACGATGGCGATGATGTTTATCATAACTTTTTCAATGGATTTAAGTCAAATGACATTAATTGAAAATTGTGAACTAATGAAATCATATATAATAAAAGAGTGAACTATGTAAGGTGTTAATCCATGAAAAGTTTTATCATTGTTTAGGTGGTAGAGTCATGTCGTCACAACCCAGATATAATATTTACCAACCTCGGCATTTAAAACCGGAGTTAAGTAATAGCTTTTTTGTCACTGCATTTCGCATTAGGTAATACTGAGCTCAGGAGCCCAACCCTAAACCCTATATGTATGTAGAGTATGACAGCGGTAATGAGAGAGATTCTACCCCAGGAGGGTCCACAATCCCTCCCTGAGTCCTTAAACTCAGGCTGCCCGTCGTATCTTCATTATCCTGGCTAAAAATTAGAGCATAACTTCATGCGTCATGCCGGAGTAGTTATGTTCATAAGTCATTTGACTTAAGATTCCGTGGTCTTGCTAATTTTGAAGGTCGTCCTGTCTATTATCTGGCTTTGTATTGATTCTAACGATCGCGTTCGAATCTACGCATGTATGTACAGTTCCCATAGTGATAATACAGAAACAGATCGGCTCATGGAGTGCTTGCAATCGGCCATTGATGATATGCTTTCGCTTATCCTCTTCGCTGTAGTTGTGATAGTTACTTAGCGATTTAAATGCTCACAATTCCGATTGGCTCGGGTCACTCCCCACCGAATACGCGGGGAGGGCTATATTTGACCTTGCTCTGGCTAATGGACTGTCCCAACTAGTTGAGTCACCCACGCGTCTTCCAAACGTGGATAGCCATAATGCCTCCTTACTGGACCTTCTGCTGACTTCACATCCAGAACGGTACCGATTGTTGTAGATGCTCCTATGAGATCTTCCGATCACTGTCTAGTGCCGAGTGACGTGTCCATTAAGCACAACTGTCGCAGAACACCAGCGACGCGTCGCGTCTGGCACTATAAGTCAGCAGTGAAGTAGTCATGATTGCTAAAATTACAGAAAACAATTTGTATCACGTTGAATATAAAGACAATGATTCCAAATACTTGCGACCTGGTTCGAAATACCCAAAGTTACCTTAAAATGTGGCATAAAAGATTTAGACATACTAGAAAACGACTTAGATATACTAGACATACGAGAAAGACTACAATCCCCCGAACATAATCAAAAAATTGAAATATTACAAATCGCGACTCTGAATGTAAAAACCCTATTATCTGATTCTAGACTGAAAAAATTAGATCATGCTAATCAAACACTGAAATGGGACGTTATTGCAATTTGTGAAGTACGGAGACAATTCAAAACAATACAAGAATGTCCAGAATACATACTGTGTGGCGACTACCTTTCTTGTATATTTTTTATTTCTATTTTTATTATTGTTAAGTTTGTAGCGTACTTACTACTACTTACTCTAATGTTTAAACCTCAAAAATTTTATTTTAACTTGATTATGTATGTTTTGTTTTATTATCAATCAATCAATCAATCAAATATACTTTATTGTACACCAAAAACAGAAATATAAAAAGAAACACAACACAATAGTAAACACGGTACAAAAGGCGGTCTTATCGCTAGAAGAGCGATCTCTTCCAGACAACCTTTGGATAGAGGACATTGAAGATAACGAAAAGGGTTTGGAGGTGTACATACTTTAAATTATAAATATACTTAAACATACATATTACATATATACATACACAGTATACACACATTACATACTATATAATATACATAAATAAAATATAAATACATATATATATATATAAAGATAATAAATATATATTTGTAATATATAAATAAATATGACTACATCAACTTATAATGACAAATAATAGGCTTTAACGAGTCTCTTAAAAACGGCAACAGATTGTGCGCGTCTTATACAAATTGGCAATAAATTCCACAAGCGAACTACTTGAACAGAAAAGGATTTGGTGAAAAATGAGGAAGTATGAGAAGGAGTTTTAAGGATAAGGTTTTGTTCGGAGCGAAGACTACGGGAATGGGAGTCACTAAGGAATTGGAAGCACTGTTTTAGGTAAACAGGGGTATTAGGGTTGAACAGTATACAGTAGAGAAGAGAGAGAATGTGAGTATTCCTGCGAAGGCGGATTGGGAGCCACTCGAGCTTTTTGCGAAAAATGGAAACGTGGTCATACTTGCGAAGTCCAAATATGAACCTGATACAAAGATTTTGAATGCGCTCGAGCTTGTTCAATTGATCTTCTCTAAGATCAAGATAACAGCAATCTGCATAATCAAGAATCGGTAGAAGGATAGATTGTGCTAACGCAATCTTGGTGGGAATTGGTAAAAGATTGCGCAATCTACGCAAGGAGCCAATGGCGACAAACATTTTTCTACTTACCTCACTTATTTGAGGATTCCAGGAAAAGGTTTGGTCAAAAATTATGCCCAAATTTTTTATTTTGTCGCTGTAGGGAATTATAGCGTTGTTAAAAGTAATAGGAGATAAAACAGAAACATCTAATCGTGAGATTAGCTTCGGACTACCTATTATAATACATTGGCACTTAAGTGGGTTTATTTTAAGCCCATGTGAATCGCTCCAGCTTAAGATATTATTTAAGTCCGAATTAATCGTCTGTATTGTTTGTGGTAAGTCTGTTAGTTTGGAGTGACAGTATATTTGGAAATCGTCGGCATACAGGTGGTAAAGAGAAGATATATTTTGAGTTATTGAATTAATGAAAATTGAAAACAGCAGGGATGAAAGAACACCTCCTTGGGGCACACCGGCATTTAAAATTGACCAGTCAGAATAAGAGTCCTGTACACGTATTCTCTGTCTGCGGCCACGTAGGTAACAATGAAACCAGTCAATTACTGTAGGAGATATGTTAAGAGAACTTAGAATAGCCAGTAATATGTCAAAATCGACAGTGTTAAATGCATTACTAAAATCCAGTAATGTCAATATTGTAACTTCCTGGTTATCCATAGCCAATCTGATGTCATCAGTAATCTTAACTAAAGCAGTAGCCGTACTATGTCCAGCTCGGAATCCCGACTGGAGTGGGTTTAAAAGGCTATTTTTGGAAAGAAACACACTAAGTTGCTGGTATATATTTACAAAGTATTTATCTACAGTATTTACAGATTTAAACTATATTGTAAAATTATTATTATAATATTTAAATGTACAGACGATTGTCAGTAATTGTGATTTCTTTTATATAATTGTTTACGATATTTATCAGCCAGCGCACGGCGGCGGACAGATTACTACCGCGCCCGCGCGCCCCGCGGGGGCTGTACTTCTTTTGTTTTTTTTCGCTTGCGCAGCCGCCGCCGCGCGCCTGTCAGACCACAGCTCTGACGCGAAGCGCGTGACTTTTTCTGTCGCACCGCCTTGCTTAGCGCACACGTAAATTCTAAGTTCTGCTTATATTTCGTATTTCCTTCACTGTACTTTCTCTTCGGTTTCTCCTTCTGTAATCTACTGTGTATTTGTGACTAGCTTTATTTCTTGACTGCTATTAATTTCCGTGTTATTTCACAATAAACTTGACCTATACACGTATCTAGTTAGCTACACCTACTCATAGCTACAGTGGCGTAACAATGCCGAAGAGTGCTGAAGATACTGGAGCAGGCAGCAGTGGAGGTTCGGGCGGAAATTCTCGCGAGGGACAACCTCAAGATGTGCACAGAGTCGGAGTGCGGATACCGCCTTTCTACCCACAAAAACCTGCGCTATGGTTTTCTCAATTAGAAAGTCAATTTGTACTGGCCAATATAACGGCAGACACAACTAAGTACCATTATGCTTTTGGACAATTAGACCCATCTTACGCAGCGGAGGTAGAAGACATCGTCACTAGCCCATCGTTTACCAATTCGACGAATAAATATGAGCAGCTTAAAACGGAGCTAGTAAAAAGGCTATCTGCATCGCGGGAGAGGAAGGTAAACTAATTACTTACACGAGAGGAGTTGGGAGATCGCAAGCCGTCCCAGTTCTTGCGACATCTGAAGCAGTTGGCGGGACCTGGCATACCAGATGACTTCCTTCGATCTATATGGAGTAGCCGCCTCCCTAGTAGTACGCAGACTATTATAGCATCCCAAGCTAAACAACCGTTGGAGGAAGTGGCGGAGTTGGCTGATCAAATACACGACGTTGTATCGCTCAGTCCCAACGTAGCAGCAACCACCCACCAAAATTCAAGCGAATCGTCGGGCACGATGGCTGACCAAATAGCTGAGTTGACACGGCAGGTACATGCATTATCTTGAAAGATGGATCGAATGTCGCGTCCGCGGTTGTCGAGATCGAGATCCAGGGCATCCAGCAACGACCGACGTGGACGTTCATCTACTCGTTCCCAGTCCATGTACCGGAAGTATCCTGTCTGCTGGTACCACGGCAAGTTTGGCAGCAACGCGGCAAAGTGCGTGAAACCATGCGATTATTTGGAAAACGCGTAGGGCAATCCGTGATGGCGGCCGACGGTTGCCCTAGTACCGGCCGCTTATTTAGTACCGATCAGCGTACGAAGACTCAATTCCTGGTGGACACTGGTAGTGACGTGAGTGTATTCCCTATATCTGCATTACGTGAACAAAGACTAAAGACAAAATTTGAGTTATGTGCCGCTAACGGGACTGTGATAAATACGTACGGTTACTCTAACTTTGTATTAAACCTAGGTTTACGCCGCAACTTTGCTTGGCAATTTATTGTTGCGGACGTTACAAAGGCGATCATAGGTGTCGATTTTTTATCCTATTATAATTTAATAGTCGATGTTAGGAGGCAGCGTTTAATAGACGGTAATACAACGTTCTCCACCGCGGCTTTACTTGCTCGCCCATCAGAAAATATTTCTTCTGTTAAGGTAATTACTGGTAATACAGAGTACCACCGTATACTGGACAACTTTCCCGAGATCACTCGCCCACCTGGTATTATTCGAACACCTAAACACAACCCAGAACATCACATCCGAACTACACCAGGCCCTCCAGTTTTTTGTAAGCCTCGTAGGTTGGCGCCTGACAAATTAAAAATAGCAAAGGCTGAATTTCAGGTAATGTTGCAGAATGGTACTTGCAGGTCTTCAGAGTCGCCATGGTCAGCGCCCCTTCACCTTGCGCCCAAAAAAGACAACGGCTGGCGTCCTTGTGGGGATTATAGGATGCTGAATGCTCGGACCGTGCCAGACAAGTACCCTATTCGTCATATTCAGGACTTCGCCCACAGCCTTGCAGGTTGTACAGTCTTTTCCACCATAGACTTAGTTAAAGCGTATAACCAGATCCCAGTACACAAAGATGACGACTCCATTCGGCTTATTCGAATTCCCTTATATGACATTTGGGCTTCGAAATGCCGGACAGTCTTTTTAGCGCTTCGTGGATGAAATGTTAAGGGGTTTGGATTTTACCTACGCCTACTTAGACGATTTTTAGTGTTCTTAAAAGACCAGTCGACAGACAAGGAACACCTGAAACAGCTGTTCACTAGGCTTCGGGATTACGGGATGGTCATCAACACGGCAAAATGCGTATTTGGTGTCCCAGAGGTAACTTTTTTAGGGTACACCATTACCGCACATGGCACGAAACCTTTGGCTGAAAAAGTCGAGGCCATCAGGAACTTTCCCATTCCACGGACGGTAAGAGAACTTCGTCGCTTCTTAGGGATGGTTAACCTTTACCGCCGTTTTATCCCTGGCGCTGCCGAACAGCAGGCACGTCTCAATGTTCTTTTAACAGGATCTGTCAAGGGGTCGCATCCAGTCCACTTCACGGAGACTGAGATGGTCGCTTTCGAAGCTTGCAAGGACGGACTCAGCCACGCCGCTATGCTGGCACATCCAGAGACTGACGCCAAGTTGGCAATGGCTACAGACGCGTCTGATATTGCCATTGGCGCAGTCTTGCAGCAGCTCAAGGGAAGTTCTTGGCAACCTTTGGCGTTCTTTTCACGTAAGTTGAGCCCATCACAAACCAAGTACTCTCCCTACGACCGCGAGTTACTCGCAATTTACGAGAGCGTCAAGTACTTTCGTCACATGTTAGAGGCTAGGAACTTCGTGATCTACACCGACCACAAGCCCTTGACGTTCGCGTTCAACTCGCATAAAGCAAACTGCTCGCCTAGACAATTCCGTCACTTAGACCTAATAGCTCAGTTTACGACCGATATAAGGTATATTTCCGGTAAGGATAATATTGTCGCGGATACACTGTCTCGAATCAACGAAATTGCTCAACCGGTGAGTTTGCAGACTTTGGCAACTTCTCAGAAGTCTGACGATGAACTTCAGTTGCTTCTCAAGAGTGACACCTCACTTCATCTCAAGCCGATGAAAATAGCAAATAGTTCAGCGGAATTGTTCTGTGACGTTAGCATGGACACTATGAGACCATTCGTCACGAAAGGTTTGCGCCGTCAAGTCTTTGATAGTATGCATTCTCTGAGCCATCCAGGAGCGAACGCGACTGCGAAATTGGTCTCGGATAGATTTGTTTGGCCAGGAGTCAGGAGAGACTGCAAAGAGTGGGTTCGTTACTGTCAAGCTTGCCAACGATCGAAGGTTACTCGACATGTTATATCACCGCTGGGATCCTTCAAACCGCCTCAAGCTAGGTTCTCTTTCATTCATATTGACCTTATTGGGCCTTTACCATCATGTCAAGGTTTCAGGTACTGCCTCACTGCCGTCGACCGATTTACACGTTGGCCTGAGGCAATACCTCTTTCAGATATTACCGCCGAAACGGTTGCCCAAGCTTTGTTGAGTGGATGGATATCCCGTTTTGGCTGTCCGGTTGATGTTGTTACCGACCGTGGTAGACAATTTGAGTCCGCCCTATTTAAAAACCTTTCACACTTAGTAGGTTTTCAGCACAGACGGACGACAGCCTACCACCCGGCCTGTAACGGACTAGTGGAGCGGTTCAATCGGCAGCTCAAAGCCGCCATAACCTGCCACGCCAATAGTAACTGGGTAGAATCACTACCACTAGTGATGTTAGGTGTTCATACAGCTTTAAAGGACGACCTCGGAGCGTCCTCAGCCGAATTACTTTACGGAGAGCCATTGCGTCTTCCAGGAGAATTTTTCGAGCCACTGACTGAAGGCACCGTAGACATTTCTGATTATTTGTCACGTCTTCGTCATTTAGTCAAAGATTTACAGCCTCCGTCAGCTTCTCGGCATTCTGGAAAACGTTCGTGTTTCATTTTCAAGGACTTGGCTTCATCGTCTCATGTATTTTTGAGAGACGACACTACAGGTGGCGCTTTAAAGCCAGCTTATTCCGGCCCACATGAAGTTCTTGAACGTGGCGATAAAGTATTTAAACTACTTGTCAAAGGTGACAAGGTCACAGTTACAATAGACCGCTTAAAACCAGCTTATGTAATGCATGACCCATACACCACGACGACACCCACACTGCCGTCAAACAGACATCCATCGCCAACACACAAACACTCATCACCAACACACAAACATCCATCATCAACACACAAACATCCTTCACCAAAACACATACATCAATCACACAACCATACATCAAACAAGGACCGTAACTTACCTAAAACAGAAGAAAAAAAATAGGATAACGCGTTCAGGACGACATGTTAAATTTCCAAACTATTATCGTCCTTGACGGTCTCTGGAGGGGGGTGATGTAGCGTACTTACTACTACTTACTTTAATGTTTAAACCTCAAAAATTTTATTTTAACTTGATTATGTATGTTTTGTTTTATTATATATTTACAAAGTATTTATCTACAGTATTTACAGATTTAAACTATATTGTAAAATTATTATTATAATATTTAAATGTACAGACGATTGTCAGTAATTGTGATTTCTTTTATATAATTATTTACGATATTTACCAGCCAGCGCACGGCGGCGGACAGGTTACTAGCGCGCCCGCGTGCCCCGCGGGGGCTGTAATTCATTTGTTTTTTTTCGCTTGCGCAGCCGCCGCCGCGCACCAGTCTGACCACAGCTCTGACGCGAAGCGCATGACTTTTTCTGTCGCACCGCCTTGCTTAGCGCACACGTAAATTCTAAGTTTTGCTTATATTTCGTATTTCCTTCACTGTACTTTCTCTTCGGTTTCTCCTTCTGTAGTCTACTGTGTATTTGTGACTAGCTTTACTTCTTGACTGCTATTAATTTCCGTGTTATTTCACAATAAACTTTTGTGTTACTGAAGTGCTTTGTTTTGACCTATACACGTATCTAGTTAGCTACACCTACCCATAGCTACAAGTTCTATGTGTGTGACCCGTGTTATTTAGTTTAAGTGTGTATTTTATATTTTTAATTTATTTTTGTTAATTTTATGATTTCAATGGACAGAATAAATCCGACCAGCTTATATATACGAAAGCGCGCGAACGACGCTGTTTTAAGGATTTATGTGTACTTATTTCAAATTTACCACTTAATCATTATGGTACGAGGGCTATACTGGAAGTTTTTAGAACTGGCAACTTAAAAGCATTATATTAAAAAAATAACTTTAAATTTTGAAAATAGAACTCTTTACCAATAATATAGAGTATACATTTCATTCATTTGTCATTTGTTTTACGATTTGGCGGCAAATTGAAAATTGTCTTTGCACGTCAGAATAAATTTAAGATAGAGAAAATTTTCGTGCAATGATTTTTTATGACTTTCGATGTCATATAAGTCAACAAGAAAGTTATGATAGACTTCGATTGGCTTTTCACGATGAAGCCCCATCTCGTGCCACAGTTTACAACTGGTTTAATGAATTCAAACGTGGTCGAACTAATCTCACCGATGATTTGCGTGAGGGACGGCCTTCTACAGCGACGACTGAAGATAATATCAGTGTTGTGCGGCGTATGATAGAGACTGACAAAAGAGTGACCTATCAGCAGATTCGGACAAGACTAGGCATAGGTATGAGCCAAGTGCACAAAATCCTCCATGAACATTTAGCTGTCAGGAAGCTTTGTGCCCGCTGGATTCCGCATAAATTGACCGAGGCTCAAAAACTCCGTCGTGTTGATTGGTGCCGAGAAATGATCCAAAAATTTAACGGAGGTGACTCAAATGCTGTGTTCGACATACTAGCGGTCTGCTCAGTGGGTGTTTCCTTCCGAAGAGTTGCCAACTAAAGTGAAGAGAGGTCGAAGTGTTGGAAAAAAGATGGTGGCTTCGTTCTTCGGAAAGACAAGTCATTACGCGACAGTTGTCTTAGAGGATCAGAAAACGGTTAATGCAGAGTGGTACACTAACAACTGTTTGCCACTTGTCTTGGAAAAAGTTCGAGAGAAACGACCTCGCAGCAGGATCCTCCTTCATCACGACAATGCCTCGTCGCACACCGCCAGGCAAACGATCGACTATTTGGCGACCTTAGACGTGGAATTACTGGGTCACCCGCCGTATAGCCCCGACCTCGCACCCTGCGATTTTTATTTATTCCCGAAAATAAAAGAAAAACTTCGAGGAAAACATTTTATGGACGCCGAAGAAGCAGTGGCTGCGTTTCAAAACGCCGTTGAAGAGACCCCTAAGGCCGAGTGGGCAAGGTGCTTTTCTCAATGGACCCATCGAATGCAGCGATGTATTAATGTAAATGGACACTATTTTGAAAAGTTATATTAAAACTAATAACTTGCTAGAATGCTTAGATTTTAATTTTCAAAAATCTTTCAGTTTGACCCTTGTTTGCCATCACCTAATCGTCCAGCCACCGACTTAGTCAATACCGATTTACAACGAGAAAATCAATATGACCATGGAAGTTTAGCAACAATTATCATGAACAGTGAACCATTACTGACAGCAGAACAAAAAATTATGTATGATCGGATTATGCTGGCTGTTGCTGCTGAACAAGGCGGTTTTTTTTTCTTAGATGCACCCGGTGGAACCGGTAAGACATTTTTAATATCGTTGATTCTTGCCAAAATACGGTCGCAACAAAAAATCGCATTAGCAGTAGCATCGTCAGGCATTGCGGCTACATTACTGGATGGTGGGCGAACAGCACATTCAACATTCAAGCTGCCATTGGACGTTCATAATAAACCAGACGCAATGTGTAACATCAAAAAGAATAGTGGAATAGCTGCAGTGTTGCGGAAGAGTTCTATAATAATTTGGGATTAGTGCACAATGGCACACAAATATTCACTTGAAGCATTAAACAGAACTATGCAAGATTTAAACAGCAATAATAAACTTTTCAGTGGTGCTATCTTACTTTTGTCTGGTGACTTCCGGCAGACCTTACCGGTTACACCTCGCTCTACTTTCGCGGATGAGATTAATGCATGTTTGAAACAATAATTCTTATGGCGATGTGTTGAAACACTTCGATTGACCATAAATATGCGAGTACAATTGCAAAATGATCCATCAGCACAAATATTTTCCGAACAACTACTAGATATTGGGAACGGTAAAATAGAACTGCAACCAAATACGCAATGCATTAAACTACCGGAAAATTTTTGCACTGTTGTTCAGGATGAAAATGAATTGATTCAGAGTATGTTCCCGGATATACAGAATAATTATTTGAATCATGAATGGCTTAGTCAACGGGCTATTTTGGCAGCCAAAAACGTTGATATTGACGAAATTAACTTTCAGATACAATAGTTGTTACCAGGTGATCTGATGTCTTTTAAATCAATCGATACTGTTGTTGATGAAAAAGAAAGTGTAAATTTTCCGATTGAATTTTTAAATTCATTAGATATCCCTGGAATGCTACCACATAATCTTCGATTAAAGATTGGTTCCCCTATTATTATCCTCCGAAATTTGAATCCACCTCAATTACGTAACGGTACGCGTTTGGTCATCAAAAAGATCACCGGAAACATTTTTGAAGCAACCATTTTGGCTGGGAAGTTTTAAGGAAAATTGTTCTGCTGCCACGTATTCCGATGATACCATCAGATTCTACCATACCCTTCAAAAGGCTGCAGTTTCCAATTCGTTTAGCTTTCGCCATGTCTATAAACAAATCTCAAGGTCAAACATTGTCCATTTGTGGTTTAGATTTGGAAAATCCATGTTTTTCACATGGGCAACTATATGTTGCGTTTTCACGTGTTGGGAAACCGTCGAATCTATTTGTGTTAGCTAAAGACAGGTTAACCAAAAACATTGTGCACCAATTGGTGTTAAATTAAATTGAAAGTATTTATAATTCAAAAAAATAGATATTAATGTTTAATAGTTTAAAACTAGACAGACTGTTTTGCCTACCTCATTCATGAGTTTAAGCGTCACATGCTATTTACTGTATTCTACTGTAATATACTTATATTTGTTATAAAATTAAATGGAAATAATAAATCTGATAAATTTTTATTTTGTGCCTATTGATTTCTGCTTAATATCAAGTGTAAGAACATTTTAATTAATTGTGTTCAACGTACTTCCCCTTCAAATCTCAATCCAGTGAATTTGTATACCAACATCAACATTTTCGTCTTTGTTCGTAAATAATTTCATTGTACTAAAGGGTTATAGTAGTAGAAAGTCAAATAAGGAGATCACCATATTTTTTTACAAATACCATCTGTGTGAAAAAGCATAGTGGACTCCGTGACTGATGTTCCTTTATTGGTCCTCTTAGATTGTTTACTATAATGTAATATAACAAAAAAATTTAGCCACAGCAACGCGTGGCCAGGTTAGCTAGTATATATATAATAATTATAATAATAATAAAGCCTTTTATTTCTTGCAAAAACAAATTATAACAAATAGAGAAAAAAACTTAAATCTACTGTTATATACATTGAAAAATAAATAAATAAATAAAATAATGGTTTAACACAATACTTACTATCAATTTAACTCTATTTCATCTATTTAAATTTATTATTCTTATTATTATGTTCCGTACCGTCTTCACGATTTTCTGTTTTGCCTAAAGATTGACTGGTAGAGAATGCCTTCAGGCATTAGGTTCGCCTTTTGTATCTACGTTATTGTAGTTTGACAATAAAGTTTTAAATAAATAAATATGTTTACATTTCAACATATTTAACAAAAACATTTAAATGTTGCGTTATTTTGCAAGAACCCCTCTACAGGTGAAGGTCTCCTCCAAAGAAGCCCAATATTTTCTATTTTGGGCAAGCTCAACCCAGTCTTGGCCAGCCGTCTTAACGATATCATCCGCCCATCTCGTGAGCGGTCTTTCTCTATGGCGTGTTCCACTCGGGCCTTTCCACAAAGTAACCCTTTTGGTCCAACGTTCATCTGTTAGTCTTGCTACATGGCCCGCCCAGTTCCATTTTAACCTTAGAGCATGTTTTAGAGCGTCTGTAGCTTTTGTTATTGTTTGTTCATATATGGCAACCCCGACTAGTTTAGAGTCTTGTGCGAACCCCGCGCGAGCGGTCGGAAGTAGTAGTTGTCGAGAAGTAAAAAAAGGGGCACGTGAGACGGCCGACGCGAGCGCACGTCCTTCCTGAATCTAATATTAATTAGCGGTGTGATTTTCCCTCAGCCTTATTTGATTTCCCTTTTGTGTATTCCCTCTTGATATTGAACCTGACAAAGACAAACCTACAAAAGATAATAGTGCAAGTAACCTTAAGTGAAGAAGACTAATGTGAAACATTCCATGGCGGCCGTGAACAATCAGTGTTTGTGTTGTGAATTATGAAGATAAGGTACTGTACAATTTCTATTATCCTAAGACCGACTATAAGGTAAATAATTAATAAATAAGCTACCCCTCAGCACGCTTCCACAATTGCGGCATCCTACCCTATTCAATATACATTTTTTGGTAGCAGAGCTTAGTTGCCTACCCTATTCAATATATATTTTTTGGTAGCAGAACGCAGTTCATTATATTCATTATATACTGTTATAAACAGTTATATTTCTTATTTTTGTGTGTTTTATTTTTTGAATTTTCTTTATATTTAGCATACTTCGCTCTAAGCTCCTTTGATAAGCGGAAATTTTTTTCTTGACTTTCTCTGTATATTTCCAAGTCTGGCAAGCATAAGTTGAATGGAAA
>JAZFAU010001147.1:0-21700 GCA_037178615.1 Dione vanillae
TTCTCGCCAAAAAAGCTTCGTGTTATCCCGGAAGGCCGTCAACCCTCCTTTACTCCGACACGCCACTTTATCGGTTTCGTTTGGTGCTTTTGCGGTACCTTTTTTTTAATCTCCTCATTTTTTTATTCTTACCCGAGGCTTTATAATCCTGCCATCCCTTTTTTTTTTTTCCTACAGCACCCACTTCACATCCCACCACGCCGTTTTTACAAACCTCTTTTCAGTACCACAACCCTGTCGCGTTTCCACCGCAGTTCCAAGGCTCCCAACATTTTCAACGCTTTCATTCCTGTTTCACAACGCTATTTTTTGGAAACCCCTTTTTGTAACCCCTGACGGGGACGAAGCTTCCAGCCAGCGAAAATTCGACCAAGTAGAAACCGTGCGGACGCCATCCACGAAAAAACCCAAATCAGAAATTACTAGATTGGTCCGTTCCCAAAGCGGCCCCCCAAACACACGTGGCCACACGCGAACCGCGACCACGGGAATAATCAACATTTTTTCCCCCGCGCCCCACGAAACAGGAAGGGGTCAAACATCGTGTTTGCCACAAACAAATTCCTTTCCTTGCAAAGTTCCAAATGAGCTTTCCAGCCTCATTCACTCTTCTGTCACCATATTGACCTAACACACCTTCGTAACCACTTCTCGCGGTTCCGACCCATCCATTCATGTCTCCACATAATATTAATTTTTCATTTCCTCTAACACTGCCTAGAACATCCCTGACACTCTCCCAAAACCCCTCAAGCTCGCTCAATGAAGCTGAGGATACCGGCGCATATGCCACCAACAAGAATATTCTTGTAATCCCCAGCTTGAAGCGAACCCAAAGCAGTCTAGGGTTGATCGCCTCGTACTCTACCACTGCACTAACCATTCGAGAGGACAATAATACACCTACACCTTGACACCCGCGTTCGCTCTCTGGAACGCCGGCCCAGAGAGCGACGCGGCTGCCCGGCAAATCGGTTGCATCATTGCCCTTTCGCTTGGTCTCAGTCATACAAATGACATCCAAATCTCGCTCATCCATCACATCTAATAGTTCATTCATCTTCTGGTCCATCCCTCCTCTTACATTCCACGCAGCTATTTGTAGCTCCGTCCTCCACTTCCCGCCCGTTCCGGACATGGCGTGCTGGGTGGCGGTCCCCAACGCCGCATTTGTCTCCACTTGTCACACCAGCGGGGACGCACTGGTGCGCGTCGCCTCGGGGGGACGCCCTAGCAGTGTGCTCCCGTATGGTGCTCGTGGCTGATGGAATGTTGCAGCCCTAGGTAGGGCTGGCAGGGATCGCGATCTTTTTTGTTATTATCGTTTAGTTAAGTAAGTGTTTTTTTATAATATTAACGCTTTTTTCCCGCACGTGGCATGGCAGAGGGAACTGCAGGAACCATAGGAACCTAGTGTTAAGACACTCTGTTCCATGCTTTCCGCCTTTTTCGAGACATTGCGTGTTGAGTGATGGAAATTAACGCCGCGATTGTTGTAGTCTATAAACAGTGAGTACCGGTTAGTACAAGTTGTCATTGTATAATGTAAATGTCACTTTAGTAGGCGTGTCTTGATTAGGCCAACTTTCTTATTTATACTAAAAATACCTTATTTTTGATTAAATCGTTTTTTTTTTCAGAATTCGTACACTAGGCAAACCAATGTTATATTAATTGTGTATAAGTAATTTATCATAAAAACAATATATAATATAGTAGGTAATAAAAACTCGTGACATAAGAAAGTCGTAAACACGAAGGCCAAGTTCATGTTAAATTTGATAACAGACTGATAACAGGATTATCGGTTATCAGTTGCAATATTATCAATCGTTGTTGCAATATATACTGTTCAAAGTGATTAACCTAATTTATTACTAACTAGTTGACGCTCGCGATTTTGTTTTATGACACTTGTCATTCAAATTCCTTTTACCTGACAAAGATCGGTTTAGTTTTACCATAGGTATATATCACTGGAGTCCTGATAAGTGAAAACGGAGAGCGGAGTGTCTTAACACTAAGTTTGAAAATAAATTTAAAAATATAGTAACAAAAAAAGACTAACAAGAAAAACAAGATGCAAACAATATTTTAAAATGATAGAGTACCAAGATATAAATACGAATAATTTCGCTTGGATGTCCTGAGAGGATGCTTTAATTAGGAAGGTATCCACCAAACTGGCACGGAAACGATCTTGAACTTTAGCTTTTTACATCATATAAGACCTCGTTAAGTAATTTGTTAAATAAAAAAAATGTTAAAAATATAGATTTATGCTCTTTCCCGCTTATAAGTTCTTCAGTTCCCCAGTTCCAGAACAATTTTTGAACCAAGTAATCCACGGTAGCGTCTACAGGAGAATATAGTGTTAAAATTATTTATATATAGAGAACCGTCGTGGCGCAGAGGCGGAACGTGTGCCTGTAACGCGACGGTTTCTGGGTTCGATCACCAGTCGGAGAAGATGGATTTTTCTATTTCCATTTCTTCGCTCTGGCAAACTAGGTAAAGCGCGGCGTTGATTTCCGCCACTCAACACGCAATGCCTCGAAAAAAGCGGAAAGCAGGGACGGAGAAAGCAAGGACTAAGCAACGGAGTGTCTTAACACTAGGTTCCCACGCTCCTTGCAGTTCCCTCTGCCTACCCTGCCATGCTGTGCGGGATAAAGCGTGAAGCTAAAAAAAAATATTTATCTCTTGTAATTAATCTATTACAGTGGAGCAACACACTCTAACCTCGTCATATGTGATGAAGAAGGCCAAGTAGTTGGCAAAGCGAGGGGTCCAGGTACAAATCACTGGGCGCTAGGCATAGATGAATGTGCCAGAAGAGTGATCGACATGCTTCATCTCGCTAAGCAGGATGCTGGGATACCTTTGGATAAGCCTTTGAATGGTTTGGTAAGAGAGGCCGTCGAATATGATTATATATAATAAGTATAATTGTGTAAGAGATCGTCGTGACACGGTTGAATGTTGTGGGTTCAATGTCAACCTGGGGGAATGTTATTTGACATTTGTTCGTTATAATAGACAACATATGTTGAGTTACGTTAATAACAGTGGCTTGAATTGGAGCTTAAAGCGGCCGTTGACTCGATTTCTATTTTAATTTTCTACAAAATCACACAAAGTGCGGCGTTTAGTTACGTATTGTGGACGTTGCTTATTTAATATGGAACGTCTTAAAATTTAAGTTAAATGTAGGATAGATGACTTACTAATACTAGGTTTTGTTCTGTTCTCGCATTATACGTAAATCTGTAAAACTAAAAACAAAACGTTTCATGTTAATGTATTGCGAATTAGCTTTAATTTATTTTCAAAATATAGTCATACATACAAGTAATTTACATTAATTGACATCAATTATTTATACATGCTTTCTTATTAAGAGTAGGTAATATTAAGAATAATTTGGAAGTAGAATATTTAGCGGGGACGGAGAAAGCAGGGACTAAGCAACGGAGTGTCTTATCACTAGGTTCTAATAGTTCCTGCAGTTCCTTCTGCCTACTCTGCCATGTGCGGGATAAAGCGTGAAGCTAAAAAAAAAGAAAAAAAAATTCTTTATTCTTGTACTCTATATATACTCGCAATTAAATGTAAAAGTACCATCGAAAATGGAGGCCACTAGACTTTCTACAATAACGAGCGTTGCGTGCGAAGTTGCAACTAAACTATTTAAATTGTATACAACTTGCTTCGTAGAACGATACTGAAGTAATGGACTGAATTAAATGGTTTGTAAATAAAAAAAATCACCTTGTGAACCCAAATCGAATCCATAATTGTTTATTATTATTTAAGCGAATTTTCACTTGTTTTAAAGATTTTATTTTTGTACTCTGTATATACTAATACATAAGAAATAGTGTATTTTAATTTAAAAATAAAAAGATAATGTAAATTTTAAAAAGTTAAGGTTACAGTGGTGGGTTTTGATTTTTTTAATAGTATAAAATACAATGCTTACTTTGGAAAATACTTCTAAAGCTCTCTGCCAAAGCTTAAAACAAAAGTTGAACAATCGCACTTACAAAATTCCATCGGTCAATTGACGTCAATTTGCCATTATTGTAAGTGATTGATTTGCAAGGATATTTTAATTGAAGCTGAATGAAATGCGTGAAATAATTCGTCTAAATCTTTTCAGTAGTATTATAAAAATTTATATATACACATATGACTTGGCGGCGTTAAGTTCCGCCACTTAGCACACAATGTCTTCAAAACTCTCTTTAAAATTCTCTTAGTACTGTTTTAAATTCATAAATTAGTTACATTTTGGAATATTTTTTTCAGGGTCTCACATTATCAGGGTGTGAACAAGAAAGTAGTAACGCAGACTTAGCGGCCAAAGTAAAGGAGTTGGACGAGAAATGTGCCAATGCTATATATGTAGGATCGGATACAGCAGGTTCTCTGTTGACTGGAGCACCGGACGGCGGCATGGTGCTTATTGCAGGTAAGATGGAATAGAAAAGAGAACGGAGAGTTTTAACACTAAGTTAATACTATGTTACTTAGTGTTTAAACTCTCCGTTAAGTTCAAAGGTGCTAGTTTCGATAATGTATATGAAAGTTCAAAGTGGAGTAATTTTTACAAGTGTCTATTATTTTTCAATTTTTACTTTGTTTGTTAAGGCAAGAAAAGTTATGATTATTAAATTTTGCTTAAGTGAGACTTAACTAACTTAAGTGATAGTTAAGTGATATTTACGTTTTTAATTTTAGGCACCCTGATTTAGTAAATAAATTTAATTTTGATCACACTGTCTTACAACACCCACGTCATTTCTCTGATACCCCTTTCGCCTCGTCCACTGTCATTGCCGTTCTGGCATTAACAGTTAAAGAGTATAAGTCTATATATCTATGCAACATATATGACATATTCTCGTCACCGAAATGACCGACAAAACACTATAAGCCCATATTATATATATTCAACAAAAAACAAGCTATAGCGTTGTCATATTGGCACTCCTTATGATGTGTTTTATACATTATACGATAGCAAACGAGCAGAAGGTCCATCTGATGTCAAGTGGACACCCTTGCTCATAGACATCTACAACCTAAGAGGATGTGGATACGTTGCCAACCAAGTACCGAGACTCTATGGCTTTATGGGCTTCCGGAACTCTCACTCACCTGACGAAACACAGGAGCATTAATATGCTGTTGATTCACGACGGTATTCTGTGAGAGCGTGGTAATTACCCGGTTCGAGCCTGGCCCTTTAGAGCTAGTAGCTAGTTTATTGTACTTAGCTCCACCACTAATACGGTAAGGTAGCACTAGGGATTTTCCGAAATTGCATTGGGAAGGGTAAAAACGGATGTTTTATTTTCAGCCTACAGATAACATATAGTCAAAATAATAACTAGAAAATATTCATATAAACGAAACTTTTAGAATATAGATATTGTGAAGTACATGTTTTTTTTGCAATTTTCAATGACCGACACGTTGCAATAGGGGCGTCCTCATTTTGTATACAAGCGAGTATGTTATATAGGACACGAGATAACCTAGTGATAACCTTTTGAAGCTCAATGCTTAATCGTAATATCAGGGATACTGTGGTGATTAGGAAATCTTATTTAGACAAGTATTGTACGTGGTTTTACTTGGTTTAATATATATTTTTTTAGGTACAGTAAAAGATTGGCATAGATCTAATTTCAATGTCGAAATGAAGAAGTTAAAATGTTTATTTTAATTTACGTTTTAATTATTTAGTAAAAATTCATATGATAATTATTATTTCTGACTTCATCCCCTCTATACCACGCTTTTCGTCTTTTTTAAGGCATTGCGTGGTGAGTGGCGGAACTCAACACCGCATTTTAATACCCTAGTATGTGCGGGATATAGCGTGAAGTTTCATAGGAAAAGGTTGCTGACTTTACTCACGTGAACATACACACTTTAAATTTGAATTTATACATTATAATTGTATGCATCAATTTAATTAATTTATTTATTTAAATATTCGTTTCGTGAAATACGAATTATAAAAATGGTTTCAAAAGAACTTTGTAACACATTAAAATAAAATTATTATACATTGAAATAATATAAAATTCATAATATATGAATTCTTCGCCTAATATTGTGAGAAAATATTTAGATATGTCATGGCGCAGCGGTACAATGTCTGACTAAACGCGAGTGTTGTAGATTTGATTGTGAAGGGGGCAAATTCCGCCACTGAACACGTAAAGGCGGAAAATGAGCCTATCCTGCCTACCCTGCCTACCCTGCTATTATCTTTTGCGAAACAGCGAAAACTAAAGTTCAATGTACACAGAATGTAGAAAGGACGCGCTCTAATAGATTTGACAATTCAAGTGTCATTAATGAAAGAATATAAAAATATACTTAAAGGAAACATAAAAATTTGAACGCGCAGATTTTTATATGATTTCTTTAAGTATTTTTTTTTACTCAGTCTCGATTAACATTTTAAAAATAAGAATAAATAGTCATATACAAATTTGTATGGCAAGAGGCAGTAATGGCTGGTAAGGGAAGATCATGATCGACCCTGATAAATTGTAGAGGTTAAAGTACTGGAGATATTAGAGATATATGAAACTAAAAACAATATTTACCTTTTGAAAATATGGAAGTAAAAAAATTTCATTCTTCCAAAGAGGAACCCGCAACCCGCGACCACTGCGCTTAGTCAAGTCAAGTCAGACGCTAGTAGCACTGTGCCACTAAGGTTTCTTACCTCCCAGTTAGGAAAATTTAAAAAGGCTATTTATACAATAATTCATTTGTCTAAATCGATATTGAAGAATATGTATGAAATAAAAAATTATAACATTCCGGTTTTTTTTCTGTCATTGAATTTTAATTTCGATACGATAATGTGTAATTAAAGACGTCGACCTCACAAGTGAACCAGTTTTAGTGATTATTTTGACATGTTCAATATTTCCTACATATAGCAGGGTAGGCAGGGTAACTTAGTGTCAAAACACTCCGTTCTCCACTTTCCACTCGATTTTCGAAACATTGTCTTAAGTTATGGAACTGGCAAGGAAATGTACATATTTCAAACATAATATTCAAACGTCGGCTTAAAAAGTATTATCTTACACAGTATGTATGTATGTATGTATGTATGTATGGATGTATGTATGTATGTATGTGTGTATGTATGTATGTGTGTATGTATGTATGTGTGTATGTATGTATGTGTGTATGTGTGTGTGTCTGTGTGTGTGTGTGTGTGTGTGTGTGTATGTGTATGTGTATGTGTATGTGTGTATGTGTGTGTGTGCGTGCGTGCGTACGTGCGTGCGTACGTGCGTGCGTGCGTGTGTGCGTGCGTGCGTGCGTGCGTGCGTGCGTGCGTGCGTGCGTGCGTGCGTGCGTGCGTGCGTGCGTGCGTGCGTGCGTGCGTGCGTGCGTGTGTGTGTGTGTGTGTGTGTGTGTGTATGTATGTATGTATACATACATGTTTTTATGCATGTTTTTATGTATGGTAGTATGTATGTATTGATGTGTACGTGTATGTATATTCAAACTATTTTAGCGATTACTTTTTCCACTCTTCCGTGTCCTTTACTGTCTTACTGCCTCTAACTAATGGTTGCCTGTAAGAGATCATTTTCAGTGATAAGGCCGCCGTTGTACATATGATACACGTATAACGATTTACCTTTTATCTTATATTGTATGTTTTATGTGCAATAAAGAATTATTATTATTATATTTCATTCGTTTCTAATGGCGCTCGAACCTACAGTCGTCGCGTTTACAGCAAGACACTGTGCCGTTGCGTCACGACGACTTTTTAGTTTTAATTATGGCTATATAGCTTTATATAGATAATTATTAAACATTATCTTAATACTTCTTAGGGATAGTAAAGTTACAAAACTTTTTTTGCTAAAAGTATTATTTAAGTTTCTTCAAAGACGGAAAGCAGGGAACGTGGTGTCTTAACACTTGGTTCCTGCGGTTCCCTCTGCCTACCCTGCCATGTGCGGGATAAAGCGTGAAGTTATAAAAAAAATCTTCTTATTTTGCTACAGGTACTGGATCAAATGCACTTTTGAGGACTCCTGATGGTAAACAATACGGTTGCGGTGGTTGGGGATACCTTCTAGGGGATGAAGGAGGGGGTAAGTTTATATATTGTTTTTTTGAATTATAAATAAAACTATAAAGATAAAATAAAATAAAATACTTTTTTTTATTTTTTGCTTACAAATTAAATCTTTACTAGTGACTAGTGATATTTATTATCTTATGTAAAACAAAACGCGGTGTTCACCTCCGCCATTTGCAGTGTTCTAAATATTTTTGAAGAAAAAATATTTGTGGATGCGAATAAAATAGCTAACTTAGGCTGTCGATATAAGATTTGGCTTTCGACATTTGTGTAAATTTTTAATAATACTGCTTGAAGTTTCAGTATTAATTTATATTTTTGGGCTAGAACACTTTATTACAGTCCATAGTCACAATATAAATTTGACCATGGACTATACAAAATGAATCTCGACTAAAATCATAAAAAAAAAACAAATTCCAGCTTACTGGATAGCCTACAAAGCAGTAAAGACTATATTCGATGAGGAAGACGGTCTCCATTCTTCTCCACATCCCACAGAAAATGTATGGCAAATTATAAGGGAACATTTTAAAGCCGATAGTCGAGCTGATTTGTTACCGCACGCTTATAAACACTTTGATAAATCGCATTTTGCTGGTAAGTTTGGTTTTTTTTAAGTAAGTATATATATATTTTAACTTTTCAGTAAGTATTTTAATAATGATAGTGTATGAATTGAGAAAATTTAAAGGCTATTTAAATTAACTTTCATTACATTATTAGTATTTTGATTTTTGCTCATCCTTTTACACAGTGTTTTAGATTTGTGTGGAAAGCGGAGAACAGTGAAAGGGAGTGTCTCGACACTAAGTTCTCTTTTTCTAGCTAAAACAAAAAAATACATATCGCCATACTAATATACTAGCAAGTTCACATTTTATGCCGACGATACTCTTAAATTGCTAGATAAAACGTGAAACTATAATAAAAAACATAAAAAAAAAATAAAAATATATATAATATCTCTCTGGGTTCGATCCCCAGTCGGGGAAGATGGATTTTTCTATTTCCATTTTCTTCGCTCTGGCAAACTAGGCAAAGCGCGGCGTTGAGTTCCGCCACTCAACACGCAATGCCTCGAAAACGGCGGAAAGCGGGGACGGATAAAAACAGGGACTAAGCAACGGAGTGTCTTAACACTAGGATCCCACGGTCTCTGCCGTTCCCTCTGCCTACACTGTCATGTGCGGGATAAAGCGTGGAAAAAAAAAACTATACATTTTAGGAAGAATTTGACTTTTTCCACTATTCCTTTTTCGTATTGATTCTACTCAATTAAATCTTTTTAATATTAAGACAAAAGGTAACTAATGTTTTTTAACACTAGGATTTGCCTACTCGGTCATATGCGGGAAAAGGCTTCACAGCAAAAAAATAATAAAAAAAAAAAACCCAATAACACTCTGTATATTGTAGGTTTAACAGCAAAATTATCGAAACTGGCCCTCCAAAGCGACCCATTAGCACAGCACTTGTTCGCGGAGGCGGGCGCGTCCCTCGCAGCACATATATCGGCGTTAGCGAAGAGACTGGCGGATCAGTCGCCGGCTAAGTGGGTCCGAGTGGTGTGTGTGGGTTCCGTGTGGAAGAGCTGGGAGGTGATGAAGCCTGGGGTGCTTAGTGAGCTGAGTGAGAGGCGGGTGAGTTGGTTTTTTTTTACTTTTAATTAATTGTGGTAGGCAGGGAATCTAGTGTTGAGACACTCCGTTTCACGCTTTTATGCCCTTTTCGGGCTGTGTTTTTCATTATTATAGATAGGGGGTTGATTTTTATAAATATTCTATACTTTAATTGAAGATATGTCAAGAGAAATATATATCATTTACTAGATCTCAATAAATATCTTTATAAATACTGAACCTTAAAAACGTAATATTATATTTTTTAATTTATTTCTAGGTAAAAATAAATCTAGAACTCGTACGTTTAAGAGTGTCTAGTGCAATGGGGGCCGCTTGGTTAGCGGCTAAGCATGTAAATTATAATTTACCAAGAGACGATTCGGCATTTTGCGATGTCTTCTATAAGTACAGTCCAGATATAAATGGTAAGGTAAATGGTAAACATAATGGTAAAATTGAAAACGGTATAACAAGCTGTGGCTGTAGTAATTGGTATTTTAGTTAGTCAATAAATTTATGTTATATTTTTATTATAAGAAATAATTTGGTAAAGTTTTGTTTATTATAAATAGAGTGGTAAAACTTTTATTGTCTAGTAGTTGTGCTTAAACAGTTGCCAAATAATGTTTAAGTTGTTGTTTGTAATTGAAATATATTTATAGTTTTTATATTATAATGCTTATAGCTGCTCTAAATTTTAGTTGAAGTTGTACTAACAAAATTCCAATAATGTTACTTCTAAACATATCGTTAATATTTTGTTATAGATTCAAACATGGTAAAAAAGGTGCTGGCAAAATTCTGAACTAGTAGTACTAGTACAGCTAGTCTGAGTAAATTGTATGGTAATTCGAAATATTGGGGTAAAATATTGAAATAGTGTGGCTAAATTAAGAAAAAACCACAAAATAAATGACAATAAAAACAATCTAAATACCTTATCCTATTTATGACGAAACTATAAATTAAATATGTTTTTAAATATAGTAAATTACATAAAAAATACCCGTTACATAAAAAAATATGAGAATTCATTTTTTTATTTAACGGGATATAGATAAATAAATATCAATCGTTTAAATTTATTTAGATATTGTATGTTTACAATTTTAAAATATTTCAAGTATAAACTTAGAAAACGCAGACCAAGTTGTTCATTTCTTTTAATTTTTTATAATGAGATAAAATTATTTCTCTTTTAATCTAAAAAAAGAGCTTTGTGAAAATTTAAAAGAAATGTAAATAATAATCAAAAATATTTTAAGATTTAATATTTTCTTCGTAAATTTGTCGTTAAAAACAAGGATTTTACCATAAATACCAGTTAGTTTCTACATAACTTTTACCATCTAGTCAATAAGAATGGGAATGATCTGATGTAATATTTGATCTGTATTGTAACAATATGTTTATATATACATATATGTTATATGAGGTATACATATATGTTATATGTTTATATATACATATATGTTATACATATTTGTTATATGAGGCAATTAGTAACATAGTTTATATGTAATGTATATTTAGAAACTATTATGTTATATTTAATTTAAATCTATGTTTATATATATTTTTGATGCTATAATATATGCGTATTGTTTCATATAATTTTATATTTTTGTATATCAATACCCCTTTTTTTATTTTTCGCCTTATTTTATTTTTTCTTGATATAATGTTTCTTTTTGTTTAATTATATCAAATAAATACTAAAATATTTGTATAGTTATAGTTCCTAATGATTTTTATAATTTTTTAAACATCTGTGTTAGTTAAATAAGTCTTAGATGATCAAAACTGTTCAAGTATAAGTCGGTTTGTACACGTGTTTGTGATTCCGTAATAATTTTGTAAACTGAAAATAGACGTTTTTATAAACTAAACAAAAGTTTTTGACCCCATGTTGTATAAGGCATAAGAGAATTTCGACAAAGCGTAGTTAAGAACGCATGGCTTATTGGTTAGACCACTTGGTTAGTGTCTAAGAGGCGCGGGTTACAATCCAACTGCGTTCAAATTTTTCATGTTTTGTTTTTAAATATTTTCTCTATCGTTAGTCAGGATTAACACTTTAAAAATCATAAAAAAATACCTACATAAAACAAATTATTAGCAGATAATATTTATATACAGATTTCTACTTTGGCATATAGAACCCTAAGCAACATAGTACACATGTATACTGCACATATCATTCTAGTTAATTATAAGGGCAATTGTATTAATTGTAATTCATTTTGTGTATATTTTAATATTTCAAACTGTAATAAATAATTTTTTATTGAATCTTGTATTTTATTATATATTTGTATTTTATTATATATTGCAAATTTGTTAGCGTGAAGTTATTGCCATCGCATTACTATTTAATTATTTATTGAAAAATTGGATCACATCTGTTTTTACATACAATTATTTTTATTATCTAACTATATTGATATGATCTATGGTGAAAATTAAGAGAAGATATCAGTTGACCTTCAATAACACACAACAGGTTGAGGACCTCTCAAAGTACATGTATGAAGAAGTTAAGGACTAACTATCCGGTAATGGATAAAGAATCGAGCGAAGTAAAATATTTTTAAATTTTTAAAAAATATAATATTTTCGAAATTGCTATTTTCATAAATAGTATTATTGTTTAACACATTTCCCAGATCTATTATATTTTTTAATGTTTTCATACAATGCAATAGTTGTTCTAAGAGAGTGAAAATATTAATTTAATTAGGTATGTTGCTAGCAAATTGTATTCGAAGTCATATGATTTATAGTACTCGAAACTAGAACTCCAAAATAGAAACTAGGATTTCTTTTTAAATGCGTCACCTTTATGCATCACCCGTATTTAAAATGAATCTAGGGTCAAATATCTCCTTTACCACCTGATTCTCAACAATTTCACATTTTTTTATATATTTCTTAGCTTAGTTTATCGTGTTGGTTGCTTAAAATATTCGAGCGTGCAAAATTTGCAAAATTTTTTCATTAATAATCTATATTTAATGTCAAATTTCTAATGTCACTATGTATGTTTACATTTCGAGTTATCAACGTCACTGTCATTTGACCAATCAAAAATGTCAGTTCCACGGACCGCCATCCGCTTATTAAATAATATAAAACAAATAAGAAACATAAATTACCGCTGTTTATCCCACACTTACAATACTTATAAGCAAAAAAATAGTAACAATTTTAATAGGAAATATTTTTATGGCGGCATTTTAGCGGCTTCAGCTACTGGGGTTATAACCTATTTTAGTATTAAAGAGAGAGTTTCCGCCGCTTCTGTTGTAAGTTTGAATGGAAGAAGGGATACATTTAATTTTATAGCTGACGTCGTAGCTGTTTCTGCTCCTTCAGTGGTTTATATAGAAATAAATGATGGTAAAAGACTTGATTTGTATACAGGAAAGCCAATTACTCTGTCCAATGGATCAGGGTTCATAGTGAAGGAAGATGGGCTTATTCTAACAAATGCTCATGTAGTTGTTAATAAGCCAAATGCAATAGTCACTGTGCGACTAATGGTAAGTTTTATTTTTGTTGTGTTATGGTTACATCATTTTCCTTTAAGATGCTTTATTTTATTATGATATTAGAAGTACATAAATTTGTGCATATATTTTATGCCATTATTTGAGAAATTAAGCAGATTGAATCAATATTTTAACCTTTTAAATAGAAATCAGTAAACATTCTGCTGCAGTTTTATTAAAAAGATACATACAATTATATTTTAATATTTTTCTTTTACTTTTTCAGGATGGTTCCACCCACACTGGTTTTGTAGAAGATGTAGACTTAAAATCAGATTTAGCAACACTAAGAATACCTGTAAAGAATCTACCAACTATGAAGTTGGGATCTTCCTCCGACATAAGGCCTGGCGAGTGGGTTTGTATTGTATATTTTAAGTGTGTATATATTAAGTTGCCACATATTTTTTTTGGCATTCTTTACTTTTATTTAGCATAGTTAGATAAGGAAAACTGTTCAATATATGTAATATATCTTATTATGAGAATTATACTTTTCTTACTCTAATAACAAGATATAAAGATGTGTTGAGTTCCACCACCCAATATGCAATTTTATTAGGAAATTATGATGTCTCTTGCATCATATTTTTATTACAAATACCTTTTATAGACTAACAAAATTATTGTGTAATATGTGCATACTTTCTGTGAGCCATAACTCATTTCATATGAGTAATGTTATGCAAATATAGTGGATAGTATAGATGAAGTCTGATATAGCAAAGGGTAGCTATACCTAGTAAATGGACTACTTATTTTTTATTTTTTTAATTCTAATAAAATTACATAAACTTAACAGACTCTATGGTTTTATAATATTAGCCTACATAACATAAAAAGCTATAGTTATTAATAAAGTTGAAGACTTGTCTCTTGAGTACATCTGTGTATATAGATATATCTCTTGTATCTTCGGGGAGTATTTATGAAGAAGCTAGTGACAGTGAATGAGGCGAGAGAAGTATGCAGGGACTGCAGCCTTTGGCATTCCATTCTCTCTGACTACCCCGCTAGGGATAGAGATATGAAGATATCTATATATAAAATGTTTTTATTCTAGGTAGTAGCTATGGGAAGTCCTTTGGCTTTAAGCAACACAGTGACAGCTGGAGTGGTCAGTTCAGCTCAGAGGGCCAGCGAGGAGTTAGGTTTAAAAGGTAATCTTTTTTTTATTAAAATATATTTAATTATTGTGTCTTTCTTTATTTGTATATGAAGTTATATTAAATGTAAATGAGAAAATAATGTGAAACAGAAAAAGTAATCTTATGGCTTAGAAGACATTCTATTCCAGAACCTTTAGTGTGTAAAGAAATATTTAATATTATAAAGGGGTAAGTGAGAAAGAAATATTATAAAGTATTAGATTAAAGAAATAGAAATATATGACACCTATAAAACAGGACTGTCGTGGCGCAGAGGCGAAACGTCTGCCGTTCCTGGGTTCTATCCCCAGTCGGGGAAGATGGAATTTTCTATGTAGCACAAAGATCCCACGGTTCCCTGTGGTTCGATCTGCCTACCCTGCTATGTGCGGGATAAAGCATGAAATAAAAAACTTTTTTTTTTTATTTTGTTGAGCTTCACGCTTAGTCACTCCGTTGCTTATCCCCTGCTCTCTCCGTCTGTTTCTGTTAATATATATATTTAAATTACCAGGTAGAGACATGATGTACATACAGACGGACGCGCCGATCACGTTCGGAAACAGCGGCGGGCCGTTAGTGAACTTGGACGGGGAGGCGATAGGCATCAACAGTATGAAAGTCACGTCTGGCATATCTTTTGCAATACCAATAGACTATGTTAAGGAGTTTTTGGCTAAGCGTGAGTGGTTTTTGTTTTTTTTTTTTTAAGGTATCTGTGGCTTGGATAGTATTTATTTTTATATAAATATAAAATTATAAAATAACATGATTTGTTACAATTAGTCATACATATAGTAAAAGTCATGTTTGCTATAATATGTGTCATAGATTATAATATCTAACTAAGCTTGATTATTAAAAGAATAAAAATAAACACAATTAAGAAAAGGACCGTCGTGGCGCAGAGGTGAGGTCTGCCTGTAATGCGACGGTTTCTGGGTTCGATCCCCACGGATTTTTCTATTTCCATTTTCTTAGCTCTGGCAAACTAGGCAAAGCGCGGCGTTGAGTTCCGCCACTCAACACGCAATGCCTCGAAAAAGGTGGAAAGCGGGGACCGAGAAAGCAGGGACTAAGCAACGCAGTGCCTTAACACTAGATTTCTATGGTTCCTGCAGTTCCCTTCGCCTACCCTGCCGTGTGCGGGATAAAGCGTGAAGCTAAAAAAAACCACTTGTCGACAATCTTTTCTCTAAAAATTTAAAACGAAATTAATTATTTACTTATCAAAATATGTTAAACCCTGTACTTTTATTTAACTCTAGAACATATCAATTTACAAGTGATTCACAGTCTATAACTGTACTTTCTAGGTAAAAGCAAGCCTCCGCTAGTGTCAAAGAGGTACTTAGGTATCACAATGCTGTCACTCACACCCAATATCCTTATGGAGTTGAGAATGAGAAATCCAGAGGTAAGGAATTGGTAAAAAATTTATAGCTAAGGCATTTCGCTTCCACAGACTATAAAATCATACTTAAGAAAATATATAAAAAAGTGAAAAAAAAAAAAATAAAATAAATAATACACACACAATTTTTTTACTGCTTACAATAGAATAATACAATTTATTAATTTTTATCATAATACAGATAAAAAGCTGAATTTTTTTTTTTTTCCAGATGCCCACAGATATAGAACATGGTATATTAGTGTGGAAAGTCATAGTGGGATCACCGGCGTACAAGTAAATATACAATTTATCTATAATAATAATAACTAGAGTATTTATATAATTTATGTTAAAACAATGCATATATATTTACTCTGGTCTGTGTATGAAGTGAGTGGGTTCAATTAGGTTTAGGTTAATTTTGACTAATGTAAATGCGATTTGGAGAATTAGTTTCTCATTCTGGTAAGGTACACTGTTTTAACACTTTAATTCTATATAATAATAAGTAACATAATTATTATTAATGATATGAAAACAAAATAATTTTAAGTTGAGAAAGGTACAGAGATGGACCAATTGAAATAAAAGAAAAGAAATATTTCAAAAGACATGGTTCCAAAAACACACTTCAAAAAATTTAAAAACACTTTAAAAAATAAAAAAAAAGAGTTCAAGTTTTTTATGTTTTCTATAGGTTTTTTTATATTACCTAGTAATATTTAATTTGTAGTGGCGGTCTTCCACCACGCGATATTTAAGTCCTCTGTCCTGCTCTGCTTTACTCTGCTACCCTGCCTTGTATACAGAGTGATATAAAAAAAAAACAAAAAATATATTTTACCAAAATTGCCAATGAATTAATTGGTACTAATTAATTTGTAGCAGCAGTCTGAAACTAAACGACATAGAGTAATAAATTAAAACGCTCAACTGCTCCGTCCTACTTTGTTTTACCCTGCTATCCCACGAATACAGTGTGTTACAAAAAGAAAAACAAAAAAATACTAAAATTACCTGGTAATATTACACGAACATGGAAAGTACACGACGAACGATTAGCGGTCCTGTTAGAGCATCCGGGCTCGAAGCAGGAGTTAGACATGCAAGTAGTGACTTTCCAAAAAACTATTTATGACTATTTCAATGAAATATATCCACCTTCAAATCATTACGCTCGTAAAAACAAAGAAAACGCGTTTAAGTCGAAAATGAGGAGGAAAAAAAGAGAGTTAAAAAAGAATCTTCGTGCGGCCAAAGCGATAGGCGATAATTATCTTAGTCACCAATTGTCTAGGGCGCTACGGTCAACCCTGAAATTAATTCAAGGTATATCGAAACAGATCGCGGAACAACGTAACAATTTCGATCGAGCTAAACACGAGGTAGCTTTTGATAAAAATCCTTTTGAGTACTCAAAAAACATTTTTAAAGAAGATAGAGGTAAGCTTTCCTTGACCGATGAGGCAACTTATGAACATTATAGAAGCACGTACGAAGTAGCTAATATAGAAAGACTATATAAGGAGCCAAATAAACAACGACCTGAGATTCCTCACACTGAATTTCAAAGTGACCCACCAACTTTAGAGGAAATAAATAAACAAATCAAAAAGAAACCATCTAAATCAGCTCCAGGTCCTGATGGTATCCCCTATATAGTATACAAAAAATGTTCATCTGTTCGTAAATACCTCCACAACTTATATGGTAAAATCTGGTCAAGAAAACAAATACCTACGTCGTTTGGAGAAGCGGTATTTGTCCTCATTCCTAAAAAAGACCGGGTAACAGATCCGAAAGATACTAGGCCGATTGTTCTTACGAATACTCTATCTAAAATCTTTTTCTCATTACTTCAAACGAAAATGACCCATTTTATGATTAGCAATAGGTACTTCAGGCCGAATTACCAGAAAGGGTTTCTACCTGGAGTTTCTGGATGCCTGGAGCATAATAGTTTGTTAACTGAAAGTTTAAAAGACGCCAGAATGTGTGAGAGGCAAATTACAGTGTGTTGGATAGATTTAGAAAACGCGTTCGGGTCAGTACAACACGATCTATTGATGTTTGCGTTAAAATGGTACAATTTTCCTACGATAATAAGCAACATAATCGCGTCATACTATTCCAAATTAAAATTCGTTATAACCTCTAAAGACGGCCATTCAAAACCTTTAGGCTATAAAGTAGGTCTTTTTCAGGGTTGTTGTTTATCCCCAATAATATTTAATATCGTAATAAATATTTTAATAGATAATCTAATTAAACAAGAGAAAAAATGGGGTTATCGGTTTAAGTTCAACAATAAGTACACAGAATCCATCCTTGCTTTCGCGGACGATCTTACGATACTGACTAGGAATCCAAAGCAATGCCAGCTGCTATTGGATGAAGTAGACGATTTTTGCGCGTGGACGAAAGGAATGAGGACAAAACCTAGTAAGTGTCACTGTTTATGTCTGGGAAGGCGAAACACTAAATATACCTCATACGATCCGGGACTTAAAATTGCCGGTAAAAGCATTGCTATAGTTTCCGAAGCGGCACCTTTTAAATTTCTCGGCAAGAAAATAGACTACAAAGGCCGCACTCCATCTTTAGATGTACTTGTCGACAGCTTTTTGACGGATCTTGAGAAGGTAGATCATCAACCTATAAGTAATGTCAAGAAAGTTTGGATTTACGACAATTTTCTAACATCACGTCTGAATTGGCCTTTCCTCGTGTATGATTTCAATAAGACCCTCTTAACAAAGTTAGATGCAAGTGTCACAAAGATACTGAAGTTTTGGCTTGGGCTAGCGCATTCGGCGGACACCTCAACCTTATTTAGAGATAAAAATAGTTTCGGGTTGAGATTAAAGAAACCATCGGAGCTCTATAAACATCTAAGAGTCTCCAAAACACACATTCTGGGAAAATCACGGGATGAGATTGTTATCTCACTCCCAAAAGACAGAAGTGTCTCAGAGCTCGAGTCAAGACTTCAATTCCATAAGCAATTTATGATAGGAGCACAGTCTAGTAAAGTAGGGTTAGGATCAAAGAGGAAAGTTCAAGACATAGACATAATAAAATCTTTTATTCGGCAAGACGAGAACGACAAATATAAGGTGCACGCATTGAGTTTAGAAATGCAAAACGAGTGGCTAACTATAGGAGAATTCTGTATCCCTTTAGCTTTAAAATGGCGCACCCTAATTCACGACTGGTCTCCAGCACTATTAAAATTCTATCTAAATGCGTTCCAAATGACTCTTCCAGATCAAAGTAATTTAGTAAGATGGGGTAAAGCTACCGATAAATCTTGCTACATCTGTAAAGAGGCAGTAGGGACAGCTAAACATATGCTGGTAGGGTGTAGGGTACTCTTGGATAGTGGTCAATACTCGCGGCGCCACGATAAAGTACTAGAAATCATACGTGAAGCCGTTAGTCTATCTGTAGCAAGAGCACAGAGAAATATAACAACCAGCAAACGCTCAATAGAGTTTGTGAAAGAAGGTTTTTATAAAAAACCCACACAAAAACCTTTCTCTATATTAGATGCAGCTCCCGATTGGACACTTATGATGGACACGTATGAGAAACAGTATAGAATCCCTGAGGATATTTGTGTTTCGTCATCCAGACCGGATATTTTTCTCTATTCTCGAAGCCTAAAACGCATAGTACTGGTAGAACTTACAGTTCCGTGGGAAACAAATATCCCAAAAAGTCACCATCTAAAACTTAATAAATACTTTGATCTTACAAACGAACTGACCAGGAATAGGTTTAGAGTTAGCTTATTTGCGGTTGAAGTAGGAGCGAGAGGTATAACAGCGAAATCTCTCTATAGTTTACTCAAAGATCTCGGCCTATCTAGAACTATTATAAATTCATTTCTAGAACGCACTTCAAAGGCGGCTTTGGTAGAATCGTTTAGAATTTGGTTAGGTAATGGGAGGAGCTCGGACAGTGAAGGTGAGCGTTAATGCATTTTAAAGGGGCCCCTTTAAACCTACACTTGGGTCGCAAGTCCCAAGCGCTGCTCGGAGCTCCTCTTCCTACAACGCGATGGGCCCGGCACCCGCACGGTGAATCCATAGAATGCTAAGCAGTTTTCTTCTTCTTGTAGCGGCGGCTTCCAACCAAGTGATTTTTAAGTTCTCTGTCCTACTCTGTCCTACCCTGCTTTATACTAATACAGAGTGTGACAATAAAAAATAACGTAAATTACCTGGTAATAAGTATTTTGTAGCGGCGATCTCCACTCAGGCGACATAGTATAAAATATATTGCCAAAGTTGCCTAATAATATAATTATTTGGTAATAATTATTTTGTTCTATTTATGTAATTAATTGGTAATAATTATTTTTGTTCTATTTGTCTAATCAATTGGTAATAATTATTTTGTTCTATTTATGTAATTAATTGGTAATCATTATTTTGTTTTTTCTAAATAATTAATTGGTGATAAAAATTTCATAGCGGCGGCCTCCAGCCAGGCGACATAGTAATAAGTATTAACGGGACCCCAGTGACCAACGCGACGGACATCTACACGTCGCTGGAGAGCACCAGCGGGCCGCTGTCCATGCTGGTGGCGCGCGGGCGGGCCAAGAGGACGGTCACTATCACGCCCGAGGTGCATTGACGTGTATAATAAATTATGTTCGATTTTTTTATTGTTTTTTTTTATTTTTTGCTTAGTCACATCGCTATTACATTTTTTTTATTTATACATCACTATGTTTACCATACATCACAATATGTTTTGAATTTTGTATTTTTTGTATATATATATATATATATATATATATATATATATATATATATATATATATATATATATATATATATATATATATATATATATATATATATATATATATATATATATATATATATATATATATATATATATATATATATATATATATATATATATATATATATATATATATATATATATATATATATATATATATATATATATATATATATATATATATATATATATATATATATATATATATATATATATATATATATATATATATATATATATATATATATATATATATATATATATATATATATATATATATATATATATATATATATATATATATATATATATATATATAATATATATATATATATATATATATATTATATATATATATATATATATATATATATATATATATATATATATATATATATATATATAATATATATATATATATATATATATATATATATATATATATATATATATATATATATATATATATATATATATATATATATATATATATATATATATATATATATATATATATATATATATATATATATATATATATATATATATATATATATATATATATATATATATATATATATATATATATATATATATATATATATATATATATATATATATATATATATATAAAAAAAATTTAAAAAATTCAAAAGGATTATTTTTAAAAAAAATTTAAAACATGATTTTTAAATAAAAAAAAAAAATGTAATAGGGTGACAAGCAAAAATAAAAAAACAAAAAAAAAATCGAACATAATTTATTTACCGTAAATGCACCTGGGGCGTGAAGTGACCGTCCTTTTGGGCCCCGCCCGCCGCCACCAGCATGGACAGGGGGCCGCGGGTGCTCCCCAGCCTTTTAGATTCCTCGCGTTGGTCATGGGGGTCCCCTTAAAACTTATTACTATTTGCCCGCTGGAGGCCGCCGCTAAAATTTTATCACCAAATTATTTTTAAAAAAAAAAATGATTACCAATTATTTCTAAATAACAAAAAAATTTTCCTTGATTAACAAAT